>WBMZ01006405.1:0-64508 GCA_013400975.1 Atrichornis clamosus | reverse complement strand
AGGAGCTGGAGTCAAAAGCAGCACTTAGTGCCACGTCCTGTGGATGTTACAGGCCTGAGTATAAAGAGATTTTAGTTTCCTGACAAGTGTCTGTGAGAAAGCAAGGCTTTCTCAAGGATGCTGCAGGAAAACAATTTAAAAGTATTGTAAACTATGGTCTTGTTATGAGACCAAAGAAGAAAACACATGAGGTAAGAGTTACTGGGTCCAACCAATCCCTTCTGGGGGCTGGCTGGTCAGTGAACCAATGACCTTATGTTAGTCCAGCGTGCTAAGGTATATAAGCACCTTTGTAAATATAATAAAGAGGTCGGTTTTCATCTACATAAGGCCATCCGTGTCGTTGGTGTCCGGGCTCGCTAGCGACATCGTCCAGGCCTTCCTTGGGCACCTCCAGGGATGGCGACTCCAAACCTCCCTGGGCAGCCCCTGCCAAGGCCTGACCACCATTTCCAGGCAGGAATTCCTCCTGCTGTCCAACCTGCCCCTCCCCTGGCACAGCTTGAGGCCATTTCCTCTCATTCTGTCACTTGTTGCATGGGAGCAGAGGCCACCTGGCTCCAACCTCATTTCAGGGAGTTGTAGAGAGCAATAAGGTCTCCTTTGAGCCTCTTTTTCTCCAGGCTAAACAACCCCAGCTCCACAAGCCACTCCTCACGTGACTTAAAATTCAGCTTGAACCAAGGGGAATTTCATCCTTTGAGGACAAATTCACCCCAAACTCAGCCCCTCCAGCACCCCCATCCATGCTGCTCCTTTCTTTGAGCAGAACACTGGCAGCTTGAAATGCTGATTGCACCAGTGGCTCTGTATTGTCATCTCCTCTCACAAGTCTGGGTGGAGATGGCCTCACTAAATGATAGCTGGAGTCTGTTGGAGCATAAGGCAGGCAGAGATAAGGTCAGGCTGTAAACACCCTTCAAAAGGCACCATTGTTTGTTTGGGGTTTAGGTTTTGCTGCGTTTTATTTTGCACCACTGTGAAAAATGTGAGTAGGAGCTCTGTCCTTGGGTTTCTCTGAACACGTGTGAGATAAGACAGCTGTGGGGGAAGGCACAGGAGCTCTGGCAGCTGAAGAGGGTCACTGGTTCACAGGCTGCCACTCTGTAAGTATGGGAGGCTTTCATGGCTGCGTTACCTGACTGAGTTGGAAGTTTCAAGGATATTCATTTTAATGAAAATTTAAATGAAATTTTAATGTAGAACTTCTCAAGATTTTTCTATGGAGAATCTACACAGATTTGTTTCAGCCAGGAGGAGAAATTTTGTTGAAATAACAGCCTCAGCCTTTCAATGGGTATAGTTTATGATATAAAAACAATAACAGCAATGCAGATTAATCCAATATGAGGAAAATTGTTACCAACAATACCTACTTGTAAGGCAGCAAAATGGTTTCCACCCTCAGATTTACAGGACTATCATTCCACTGATGCAAAATTAATGGTTGTTTCCCAGAGAAGCTGTGGCTGCCCCACCCCTGGAAGTGTCCAAGGCCAGCTTGGATGGGGCTTGGAGCAACTTAGGATAGTAGAAGGTGTCCCTGCCCTTGAGAGGCAGTGAAATCAGAGGAATTCTAAGGCCCCTTCCAACCCAAGCCATTCTGTGACTCTGTGATTCTAAACCCACACCTTTGGCAGGCAGTGCAAGCTCTGTTGGTAAATGAGACACACCAGATACTTCACTACACTTGATTTATATATATTGATTTATATAACAGCACCTCTCTGGAACAGTGCTCCCTTAATTAGCTCAAAATATGTAAAGTTCTGCAATGACCTGTGCAAACAAGGCCTAAATGCCTCTCAGAATCAGCAGTTAACAAGACAAGCCGGTAGCCAGTGTTGGGTGCTATTCCCCACAGCTGACTCCTGTAACCATCAAAGCTCCTGAGGCTGCCTCTTGTCCTCCTTCAATCCCTGGGAGAACAGAAGGGTTTTTTCCTGCTGACAGAATCATGTCCAGGCAGGTTTTGAATATCTCCAGAGAAGGAGATTCCACAGCCTCTCTGGGCAGTCTGTTCCAGTGCTTTGTCATCCCCTCCCAGAGGAAACTTTTCCTTCATATTCACATGAAACTTCATGTGTTGCAGTTTCTGCCCTTTGCCCCTTGTCCTGCTGCTGGGCAGCACTGAAAAGAGTCTGCCCCGTCCTCTTGGCACTTTTGTGTCCATTGATAAGGTCACAGAAACACAGAATGGTTTGGGTTGGAAGGGGCCTTAAAGCCCATCCAGTCCCACCCCCTGCCATGGACAGGGACACCTTCCACGATCCCAGGGTGCTCCAAGCCCTGTCCAACCTGGCCTGGGACACTTCCAGGGATCCAGGGGCAGCCACAGCTTCTCTGGGCACCCTGTGCCAGAGCCTCCCCACCCTCACAGGGAAGGATTTCTTCTCAATATTCTTCCTGAAGACACCAAAGCCATCTACCCACCACAAGAGCAGGGTGAATCCTGGCTCTGCAAGGTTTTCATCCCTCCCTGCCCACCAAGGGCTGGCAGCCACGATGCTGAGGGTTCCAGCCACTGCTCATCCTCATCCTCATCCTCATCCTCATCCTCATCCTCATCCTCATCCTCATCCTCGCCAGCCTCACGCTGGCCGGGGCTCACAGGTTTGGCCTCAGCCATGACCTACACAGAGCAGGCAGCTCACTGCTCATCCCCTCTGGCTGGGCTGAGCCATCTCAGCTGATCACATCCTGGGTCCTGCGTTGTTTTCCAGGGCCTGAGTCCCCTTAACTCTTCCCATCACTTCCACGTCCCTCCTCAAGCACGAGACCAGCACCTGGCAGAGCACCCTGGATGAAAGCGTGGCACTGGTACTCCCAAGTACCACCAGACCTCCCCACATCCCTCCTTTTGCACTAGGGGGATTAGGCTTGGAGCCATTTAAGCTTTAACTAAGACATGTGGCTGATTTAAATAAACAGTGCAGGTTATGAAATGCTGGGGCCATCGGAAAAGTGCAGCACAACCTCCCCCTCCCTACCTGTGGCGTTTGGGCCTCTCCTGGAAGGTGCCTTTGGCATATCCCTGTGTAGAGTAGTTTGGAGGGACAGGGATTGGACACAACTCCATGTCTGCCCCCGGAACCAGTGACCCCCTGAGCCCCCCAGAACTGCCCTCTCTCAGAGCAGGCACTGAGCACTGCCTCAAACAAGGATGATAATCAAATCACATGCTCCAGGGATTCTGCCTGCAGGAATAAGGAAAGCAGATTTTTTTTTGGCCCCTGCCCACTGTACAATTAAGAGGAAGTATGTGAAGGCTTTTCATGTGTTTGCCTTTTTGCATAGTTCCCCATTTTGAAGGAAAGAAAGGACGAGAAAGGGGAAGGAGAAGGGGAATGGGAAGAGGTAAAGTGAAAGGAAAAGGGAGAAGAAGAGGAAGAGGAAGCAAGAGAGGGGAAAGGAAAAGGAAGAGGGAAAGGGAAAGAGGAAGAGAAGGAAAGGGAAAAGGAAAACGAAGAAAGAAAGGGGAAAAGTAAAGGAAGAGGGAAAGAGGAAGAGAAGGAAAAGGAAGAGGAAAAGGAAAAGAAGAAAAAAGAAAGGGAAAAAGAAAAAGAAAAAAAGAAAAAGAACCACTCTGGGTCACAAAAGCTGCAGAGTGATAAATTGTGTGCCCTGCCTATATGCCCTCATTTCCCTGAAGGAAGGGATTTTTGCCGCCCAAACCCAGGGCCTGGGGGCAGGGAATGGATGGGGCAGACACAAAGGGTTTGCTTTCATCCTTTTTAGGAGTTATGGCTCAGCCACCTGCCTTCTGGCCCTGTCCTCAGTGGTCCCACCCTGAGCCTCTCATTACCCTCTCTTGGAGAAGAAGCTGAACAGTGGCTCCCAGGGCACATCCACTCTGTGGGAAGATGGGGGGCCTCATGAAAAGGAGGATTCCTAATGTGTCTTTCTTCTCCCTTCCTGGCAGTCTTGTTTTCCTCCTGTCAGCAGTGAGATGGTCATGGAAATCCCAGGGGAAGGTCAGGAGTCACCATGGAGCTGTGCAGGTCAGGAGGATGGAGCCTGGGCATTGGGATCCTGGCTGTAGGATCAGCACGGAGCAATCCATGCCTGGGACACTCTGGGGTTAGAGAATCTGCAGCCTCCCCACACCCTCTTGCCTCCTGAAGGAAGGCCAACACCCAGACAGGGATATGATCCCCAGGAAACAATGACTGAAAGCCAGGTTTAATATAACTCCCACTCCCTTCCTCCCAGCCTCATCTGCCTGCAAATGTTTTCTCAGCCCCGACTGATCTGAGCACGGTTATCTGGTGCATAGCATGAGATGAAGGTTTTGATGGAGCTTGATTGAAGTGCCAAAAAACCACTAGCTCCATTATGGCTGTGACAAATGGATCCTTCTGAGGTGCTCAGTTTAATGTGCTTTTTCTTTTTTTTTTTTTTTTTTAGTTTATTATCAGTGTGTTCCTGTTCTGGGTCAGCAAGAGAGCAAAAGCCCAGGATAAGGTATCCAAATTGCATATTTTTTTCTCTGATTCAAAACAAGGACTTGTCAAGAGGAAAGTTTCATGTCATTTGGTTTAAAACCAAGTATACCAAAGTTTCCAAATTTAAAAAACAAAGCCCACCCTGCCCTGCATGTGTCCTGCAGAGTCCTACATAGAGCAAAAGGCTCCAAATACATCTGAACACAAGGTAATCTCCTGCTGGGCATGGCATGGGATGCAAAGGAAATGTGATACAATGTTATCTTCAAAGAAATTGGATATTCAAAAAAGTTCTAAAAGCTCAACAGAAATGAAAAAAATTTTTACATCGTTACTCTTTGAAATGTTTCCACTCGGTTTCAAGATGAATTTCAAGGACTGAAACATGTTTTTCACAAATGAGAAAAAGGCCATTCAGTGAACATTTATTTCTTAGAAACCTGGAACTGATCCATAACCATGCCAGCATCTAAAATAAAATAACAATTTTACCCTATATTTTTAGGAGTAGCCTTGTTCATCAGTACAGTTTTCCATTCACCTGCCTATAACCCTGTTCTACTACACTGTTTTCTGTTCCCTCCGAGCACTATTTGCAGTCATTTTTTAAATTGAGTAATACCTCGGGCTCCACAAATATTTATCAATGCCTTTTAAATATTTATACATTAAAAAATATACTTTTTTTTCCCTCTGTGTTGGGTTTTTTGTTTGGGCTTTTTTTCCAGGTGAATATTGGTCAACCACATGTCCATCTTCTCCATGATTTCCTGGGTATCCAACTCACACTTGACTCCCTGCTCCCACCTGGTGAGAGGCAGCTCCCCCAGCACCTCTGGGAGCTGCAGTGCTGAAGCCCCTCATGCCAATGGGTGCCATTGGTGTGTCCTGCACCTGCTGCTAAAACACAGAATTCCAGAGTCATTGAGGTTGGAAAAGCCCTCCCAGCCCATGGAGTCCCAGCTGTGCCCCATCCCCACCTTGTCCCCAGCCCAGAGCTCTGAGTGCCACGTCCAGGCCTTCCTTGGGCACCTCCAGGGATGGCGACTCCAAACCTCCCTGGGCAGCCCCTGCCAAGGCCTGACCACCCTTTCCAGGCAGGAATTCCTCCTGCTGTCCAACCTGCCCCTCCCCTGGCACAGCCTGAGGCCGTTCCCTCTCCTCCTGTTCCTGTTCCCTGGGAGTAGATCCCAAATCCCCCCTGGCTGCCCCCTCCTGGCAGGGACTTGTGCGGAGCCAGAAGGGCCCCCCTGAGCCTCCTTTGCTCCAGGCTGAGCCCCCCCAGCTCCCTCAGGAGTTTTCCAGCCCCTTCCCAGCTCCGTTCCCTGCCCTGGACACGCTCCAGCCCCTCCAGGCCTCTTCTGCAGGCCCAGAACTGGGCACAGCCCTGAGGGGCCTCTCAGTGCCCAGCACAGAGGGACAATTCCTGCCCTGCTCCTGCTGGACACCCCATTCCTGATCCAAGCCAGGCCCCAGGGGCCTCGTGCCCACCTGGGCACCCCTGGGCTCGTGTCCAGCCCCCATCACCAGCACCCCCAGGGCCTTTTCCAGCTTTCCAGCCCCTCTGTCCCAGCCTGGAGCTGCTGGGGCTTGGTGTGACCACTCTCTGAGGACAATGTCTGAAGGCGATCTCCCTCATTTGTCTACCCAAGGCTGGTGTTCACAGCATTCACCTTGCACAAGGGACGTCCTGAGCGTATTTAAGAGTCACTAAATAAAATAAGTGGCTGGCGAAGCAGACCCTGCTCAAACACCAAACTGAAGAGCTCCAATCTTTGCTCCCTGCCCCATCAGCAGCCACAGAGCTCAGGTCTCCCTGCAGCCAGGAGTGTCACAGCTTGTGTCTTTTACCTCAGCCCTCTTCCACTCTGCTCCATGAAATACAACCTCCAAGAAGTGGACACTGAGGGCAGTGTCCAGATGAGTGTTTATGTATTTATTTCCGAGGGCTTGCTTGCCAGGTGACTTTACATGAATGGCATTTTTTAAACATGGAAAATGATTCTCAAGTGAAAGAATGAGAGGAAATGGCCTCAGGTTGTGCCAGGGGATGTTCAGATTAGATATTAGAAAAAAACCTTTTCCCAGCAAGAGTGGTCAGGCATCAGAATGAGTTGTCCAGGGAGGTGGTGGAGTCACCATCTCTGGAAATGTTCAGGAGTTGTCTGGATATGGCACTTGGGGATATGTTTTAGGGGTGATGATGGTGGGTGATTCTATGGAAAGAATATGAAAAAAACCCCCACAAATTTGCAGATATTACAACTGGCTCTGCTTATAATCATTTTATCTGATCTCTACTTTATATTCCCCCTCTCAACCCCTTTTTTTCCAAGTTATTAAAACCATCATCTGCCCCAGAGCAGGGTGAGTTGTGCTCACCCAGACATGGGGATGTCAGCACCCCCACAAGCTCCTCTTTAGCACGAGTCAGGCCAGGAAAACTGGCTGCCCACAAGTTCAAACCTCATTAATCTTTCATACAGGGCAGTAAAACATAGATGAGCAGTAAATGGACCTGTCCTTGTTTCCTCTTGCCCACTAAATCAGCTCCCTGCTTTTAGGGATTCAGTCAGTGTTGTGCTTCAAGTATTAAACCATCAAATCTTTAAGCAATTGGAGACTGTGCGGTCTTGTATTGGGTTTGCATAGCCAACCTTTGGTAGCCAGAAAGGGGTTACAGGGGTTAGAGTTCCCTTTCTGGCATCTTCTTAACACAGAGTGTGTCTGTGAACACTAAAAAAAAAGGGGAAACACTTTAAAAAAAAAAAATTCAGGCAAAATTTGAGCAGGTCATTGAGCTTAGTTTCTCTGGAACTTTTCTTTTTAAATTAAACTTCTTTAGAGGAAATGCCTTGTACAAAAATCTCATCCAACTCATGGGAAAAAAGCTAGAGTCACTATTTTTTACCAAAAAGCAGCTGTGGGGGTTTTCTTTTTACCAAGAAACACTTCCAGGGATGCGGCAGCCACAAGTTCTGTGGACAAGCTGTGCCAGTACCTTACTACACTCACAGCAAAGTATTTCTTCCTAACATCCCATCTAACCCCGCCCTCTGGCAGTGGGAAGCCATTCCCCCTTGTCCTGTCCCTCCATCCCTTGGAAATTGTCTCTCTCCAGGTTTCCTGTGGCTCCTTCAGGCCCTGCAAGGCCACACTGAGGTCACCCCAAAGCTTCTCCTCTCCAGGCTGAACAATCCCAGCTCTCCCAGCCTTTCCTCCCAGCAGAGCTGCCCCATCCCTCTGCTCATCCTGATGCCTCCTCTGGCCTCTCTCCAGCAGCTTCAGGCTCTCCCTGTGCTGGCAGGCAAGACACGAACCGATTTCCTTCCCATCACACTCCATGACCTCTCAGTGGGTAAAATATAGAAAAATTATCATAAAACCTTGACTTTTAGCAGGTGCCTTTGAATTCCTGCTGGTGAGCAGAGGATGGCTTTACTCTGGCAGCAGAGACATGGCAACTATCAACCCTGGAGATGCTTGTCCTCCTCCTGGGGCAGGACCTGGCATCCAGGTGCCACCCACAGGGTGATGGCACCAAGCAAGGAGGAAGCACTTCCCGAGTTTCTGCCGTCAGCTTCGCATCTAATTTGGAAACAAAAAATACAGCCTGCAGGGCACCCTTCAGAAGTCTCTGACCTTCCTCTCTGGCATGTTGCTAAGCCCTGCTGCCAGCCTGGGGACTGTGGGGTGGGGTCTGTCTGCAACCCAAAGAGGCTTCCTCACCTCCCGGGGGATTATCCCAGTGCACATTTCTGAGTCCTGCTGACATCACAGGGATCGAGTGTCTGCCAGGCTCTGTGATGGCTGAGTTGTGGCAGCCTTCAAAATGCCCCCTTAGGACACCAGGCACCAAAATATCTGTGTTTTCAGCAGCAGGCACTTAGGGAAGAGGCTGATGCTGACGTTTGGAATAGTAACCGTTGGGCAAAGATCACTGCGGGTTAAAAACGTCCTGCTAAGAACAGGAGTGCAGAATGCTTTGCTAAGGGCATTGAGCACTGGTTGAATTTGCTCTCCTCAGGTACCTCTAACACACTGCAGACATCCCCAGCTCCTGTACATCCCATATATGCTGCCTCTCCTTGCTTTACGTTCCATGCAGTTCCTCCTGACGTGTTCAGTGCCATGTGCAATGTACATCTCCAAAGAGACATTATTTCCCCTTCCTGTGGACTAAGTTCCTTCTCCAGCTTTATGTTCACTCTACTCCTGAGTACAAAACAACTTTCATTCTCCACCACTTTTGGGAATTCCCAATATGGACATTTGGAAATTTTGCTGCACTACACCGACCAAGGTGCTGCCACCTCCTCTCATACATTGTACAGTGCAAGACCTTGCTAACTGGACCAGTTTTTCCCTCATCTCTAGGTGTGAATTTAACCTTTTTGGTCAGGACTCAAACACTGCACAGTACCTGCCCCAAAGGAGGTGCCAGGGCAGTGCTTCGCAATGTGACTCGGTATTCCCTTTGCTTCTGAAAATAACTCCTTGAGACATCTGCTCGTCACATTCCTCTTTGCCACCACTCATCACGTTACAGCTCCCCATGGCTTGGAGACAAACCTGTGCACACAAGCTTTTTGTCTCCTGTGCCAATCCTAGGAAGATGGGATACCAATTTTTAGCAGAAATTCTCATTAGCCCTCAAAGCACGTGATGCTAGGACTCCACACCACCAAATTTTATCTGACATCTGTCCTTTGGGATCTTTCACTTCTTTCTGGGACGCTGTCCTGTTTTTCTCCACACTGGCAAAGCACCTCAACTCCTTGCCAGTTCAAACTTCTTTGGCACACGCCTCTGTGCTGGGGCTGCTGGTCAAACACAGATCCCAGGATTCATCCTTGGAGGTCTTCCCTTCCCTGGGCATGTCCCTGCTGAGCCTCCTCCTTCCCCACGACCTTCCCCTTTCCCAGTGCTGGGATCAGGTGGAGGTGTCCTCACCACGGCAGTGCTGGGTGACTCCCCACACAGATTTTGGCCCTCTGGGAGCTGCTTCCTCCAGCTCCTGCGTTTGCCTCTGGATGGGCCACACTGGCCACTCCCCTAAAATCAGCATGAGGCTCACCAGAAGCTGAATATAATTTTGTTTTGGTGATTTCTCTGATTAGGAGCACACGGATACCAGTATCCCACCCATTTCAATTGGATGCAGCACGGCCCATCATTAAAATCCAGCAATACTCTAATACTTATGGAAAAGTACTGGAGCACACAGAAAGCCAATACTTCTGGGAATCACTCACGTGCAATGATATGCAAAAACTGTCACCACCCTGGCCAGAGGGATGCTGGAAGGGGATGTGCCTGTTCTATTTATTTCTTTGGAGACGCTTCACTTTTGTTAAAATAAAATTTTGGAGGCGCTTCACTTTTGTTAAAATAAAATATCAAAGCAAACAAACAAATCCCTGTGGTGAGGGATAAGGGAAATAGAGGCTGGGCAGCAGGAAAGAAGGCAGCTCGTGTGCTTGGTGCTGCCTGGCAAGCTCCAGGACTGCAAATTTTATCAGGGTAATGCAATTTTGAAGGCTAAGGCTGGCAGTAGCTGGGCTCAGCACACGGCTCTGCCCTCACCTGCAGCCTCTGCTCAGCCCCACCAGAGCATGGGGCTGGAAATTGGAACTGATAGGATAATGGCATCCAGCCAGGATCCCATCCTGAAGTTCAGCAGAGCAGAAAGCACCGTGCTTGGCTCCCAGCCCCAAAACCATCACCCTCCATGGGCAGGACAGCGGGGATTCAGGTGCTCGGGATTTCACAACCACCCTCACCCTCCCTCTGTGCACTCCCAGCCCTGCTGTGTCCCTGTATCTTTCTTAGTCATGGAATCATGGAATTGTTTAGGTTGGAAAAGGCCTTTAAGGTCATCGAGACCAACTGTTAACTCAGCACTGCCAAGGCCAGCACTAAACCATGTCCCCAGGTTTTAAATCCCTCAGGGGTGGTGACTCCAGCACCGGCCTGGGCAACAGTGCCAGTGCTTGACAACCCTTTCTGTGAATAAATTTTTCCTAATAACCAATCTAAATCTCCCTTGGCACAACTTGAGGCCACTCCTCTCATCCTGTCCCTGTTCCCTGAGAGCAGAGCCCCATCCCCACCTGGCTGCCCCCTCCTGTCAGGGACTTGTGGAGAGCCAGAACGTCCCCCCTGGGTTGATAATGAGCCCATCCTCCCAGGCAAGGTTTCTTTTTGATCCACTGAGCCCCACTCGAGTGCTACACAGTTAAGGGGAAAAAAATTTTAGAAAAAACAGAAGTTAAAAACAGCTCTAGGTTCTTGCATTGTTTTCTGCCTCCAGGCTTCTTTTTCTGGGGCTACATTTTCCTGAGGGATTACACTGCTGAGAAAGTAGAGGTGCTAACAGCTTTTTTCCACACCTCTCAGCAAAATCCCAGCCTGCTGGCAGGAAGGCACTCTGTGTGACATCTTTCTCTACATGCATTGGGAAGTAGCCTCTGCAGCTTCAGAAATATGTTCTGAACTCTTTCAGTGAAGTAGGAAACACAGGGAACTTCTGTTCTTGCTTCAAAATATCAGGGAATCACAGAATCACCAGGGTGGAAAGAGACCTTCGGGATCCTCCAGTCTCAGCACCACCAGCATCACCCCAAACCACGTCCCCAAGGGCCACATCCAGACTCCTCCTGAACCCTTCCAGAGACAGGGACTGCACCACCTCCCTGGGCAGCTCATTCCAAGGCCTCACCACTCTGGCAGGAAAAAATTTTGTTTGTAATATCTAATCTGAATTTCCCCAGGTGCAACTTAAGGCTATTTCCCTTCATCCTTCCACTTGAGAAAATATTGTGTAGTAAACATATTGCTTAGGAAATGTGTAAGACGTATGGATCTGACTTTGATCAAACAGCTACAAATATTGATGTATTTAATACAAACCTTTATGTATAAGGACAGCTCATGACACAGGTGCGTGTAAATACATGCTTGCTAAATTCTGAGAGAATGGAGACCCAGTTGATATTTTTTAAGAGGGATCCCCAAATGGCCTTTATTTTGTAAGTGCAGTTCTGACCTCGTCCAGTGAGTAAAAACGAGGGAAGGGTGACCAAAGTCTCAGCCATTTCTTCTGCAGCTGCCTAATAGGAGAGTTTGGTGAGAAAGTGGTGAAGAGATAATGTGAAGGAGAAGGTTTGATAGCTGTCAGGTATCAATATCATGGAAAAAATAAGGAAGTTATTTTTAAAGTAGAATGGACAGCTCAGAAGCAAATAGTCTTATCAAAGGAAGAAGATGCAGTTATGTTTTCATCTTTTGATCCATGCATTGATACTTTGGTTTTATTCCCACAAATTCTCTCCAATATTTTCTCACTTTCCTAGGGAAAGTAAGGTGCAAAGAAGGTAACTGGGTAGTCTGTGGTCAAAAATGGGCTTGGACGAGCTGGTATCAAAACCCAACTTCTCTTAAATCCAGTGCCAGCATTATTCCTCACAAATCAAACATCCTAAACGAGAATGGTACTGTGCCTCAAAGGAACTGTGGTCTCTAAGGCAGTTCCAGGTGTTCTCAGAGATTCATCCTTCATCTCTCCAAGATAAGGACTCCACAGTTCCTTCCTACTTTTAACCCTGGAGGTTTTGAAAAGTCGTGTAGACGTGACTCTTAAGGACACTTTTCAGTGGTGGGCTCGGCAGTGCTAAGTTTATGGTTGGACTCAGTGATCTCAAGGGTCTTTTCCAACCTAAATGACCCCAAATTCTCAGTGACAGGAAGTCACGAGCACACGCCAAGCCACAGCTGGTGTGTTCTGAAGCAGGGGGTGTGCAGCAGGCTCTCCACACCTCATTTGGGCTCTGGCGCCCTTGATTGGTGTCATCCAGCTCTAATGCCATGAGTAACCAATAAGTTCCTTTCCCATGAGCTAAATGGAGACAGCAACTCATTTTGATGAGTCTCAGCTGAGATCTGTCGTTCCCTCCGTGTGCTTCATGCTTGGCAATGATGAGAACAACAAGCATTCTTCAGGATATTTGACATCAAACCTAAAACTCACAATCTGCTTCCTGAAGAAATAACTCCCTTGAATTCTCAGCTTCCCAGATGATATGTCAAGTGTATTTCCAGCCTTCTGAAGTTGCCAAAGGATGCAGATAAACAGACTTATCTCCTTTAACACCGATATTCTCACATTAAAGAGAAACTATAAGCGAGTTTTATTACTTGGGAGGTGGGTGAACAGATGTGATGGCTGAAAAGTGGCCGGAAACCCTGACTAGGGGCTGGTACTGCTCTGGCAAAACTACTGAACAGTTTAATTTCTTTCCAATGAATTTCACTGAGAGTTTTCTTGGGAGAAAACCCCTTACACAATTTGTTGGCTCAGAAGTGCTCTCATCCATGGCCCAAGTTGCCTTCTGGACCTGCTATTCCTTTGTTATTAGCAACACAATGAAGCACCTAATATTTATTTTCCTACAAAACAAACAATTGACCAGGCCTATCCACTTGGTTGCTTGCCATGGTACTTGAAATCACTTCTTTTACACTTCAGCAGTCTGTGAAACTTGACAATCAATCATCCTAAAGTGCCAACAGCCACATCCTATGACATATATGGATCTGTAGGAAGCATAGCTTGAAGCCTTTCTAATTTTAGCTTGTTTCAGTACCCTAGAAGTTTCAAGCATCAATCATCCAAGGAAAACGCTTTACATACCAAAGTGTCACCAAAAAAAAAAAGCAGCAGCATGCTGGTTGGTGTGTAACTGGGGTGCACTGGAAGGATTTTGCATCCACAGGTTCCTGAAACGCTGTGCGCTGGGAGCACTGCGATAACCAGCTGCAGTTGCTTTCTCCCAGTGAAACAGGAATGATGTAAAAGTGCAGACAGTATCCTTCCAAGTGCATTTAAGCCAATAGCTCACAAATTTGTGCTGCTGATTTCCATTCAGCTGTAGCTAGAAAAGACTTAATTCTTTGCCCAGTTGCACTAAATTACTGCAGAAAGTATTAAGCTTATGTAAGCAGCATTAACGTTACGGCTAAAACCACCCAGCAGCAGCCGGCTCCCCGTTTATCCCTGGCATACTCACAACACCCTTTTCACCTGGCAGGAAGGATGATCAGCACGTGGTGATCCCAAGGAACGTCGCAGATTTCCGTGCTGGGAGCAGGACCATCCGCTATCCCGACTGCTGTGTCACCTCAGACAGCAGCTGAGGACCAGGGCAGTGTGTCCCTCCCACATGGGAGGCTCAGCATTCCTCACATTCCCTCATAGCCTTTCACAGCCTTTCCAGATCAGACCCTCTCTAGAAGATCACTGCTGTATTTCTGCCTTAAAAAGAAAGACCTGGGCATGCAAAGTGTGGTGGGTTTTGTTTCAAGCCCAAAGTCTGTGGCCCTGCCTGATGTCCCAAGGACACCCAGGCTCTTTCTGGGGGCAAAAGCAGAGCCTTTGGTTCATGAGCCACAGGAAGATCAGGGATACATCAAGGCTGCCACTTGCACAACACAGGTTGGATTTACCACCCTTCCAGAGCAATTAACAGTTCTGTTTTCATATTTTTTGCCATACTTCCAAAAATCCAGCCTTTTGCTCAAAACACTGCAGCAATGACCGGTGTCCTGATTTGGCTGCTGGTGAGATGGGGGAAATTTTCCCCAGGAAGAGGAATCCCCTGCAGGAGCGTAAGAAATGGTTAGATGATTGGCTCACCTAACCTGGTGTTCAGTCTTTGAAAGTGGAAGTGGGCAAAGCTATTTAGGGACAGCAAGACTCCTGTATTCAATCCTTCTGCCCCCAGTCTCCAGCATCCATGGCTGGATTAGGGATGTTGTGGACACATCCCAGGCTGCAGTATCCATTTATGAGCCTCCTATTCCTGACATGGCCCAATACCTTCCTGGACCCGTTGACATTGCCAGTTTCCGTAACATCCTGTGACAACCAATTCCAAAATTTCCTGACTCACCGTGTAAAAACAAACATACTCACTCTTTTAAGCTGATCTACTAATTTCATTGTGTCTACTAATTTTCATTACAGTGTTGCAGGATTTTCTGACTCACTGTTCTGCATTCATCTTTATGATTTTTTGTAACTGCCTTGGCTTCCTCTCCAAATTGAAGAGTCTTTTCAGTCTCCTCGCGGAGCAGCTGTTTCATCCTCTCCAGCTGCTGTTTTCTCTGTACTCCTTACATCCCCAGGCCTTCCCTGGGACCAGACTGCACAACCTGTTCAAGATGTCAAGGCAGGAAGGCTTTACATGGCAGCAAAGCCCGGTCATCCTGCTGACAGTGCATTTTCCTGGGTCCTGGCCACTGCTGCACATTGAGATCATGATTTTGGAAGGGTGTGGAGCTGCTGGAGAGAGGCCAGAGGAGGCTCCAGGATGAGCAGAGGGATGGAGCAGCTCTGCTGGGAGGAAAGGCTGGGAGAGCTGGGATTGTTCAGCCTGGAGAGGAGAAGCTTTGGGGTGACCTCAGTGTGGCCTTGCAGGGCCTGAAGGAGCCACAGGAAACACGGAGAGAGACAATTTCCAAGGGATATAGTGACAGGACAAGGGGGAATGGCTTCAAACTGACAGAGGACAGGGTTAAATTAGATATTAGGAAGAAATTCTTCCCTGTGAGGGTGGTGAGGCCCTGGCACAGGTTGCCCAGAGAAGCTGAGGCTGCCCCACCCCTGGAAGTGTTCAAAGCCAGGCTGGATGGAGCTCTGAGAAACCTGGTCTAGTGGAAACTGGATGATCTTTAAGGTTCCTTCCAACCCAAACCATTCCATGACTCTATGATTCCATGAATTTGTAAAGCCTACAACTGTAACAATGGACAAAACATCTGCACGCAGATGCTTTTTGCAGACAAAGAACAGATATGACAGAAAACACATTTATTTAAACTGCTGCACAATGGAAAGCTCAATCATTTTCAAATGCCAGCTGAGGGAGAAGTGACTCACATGCCTTGCTTACAGGAAACCTCTCTGCAGTTTTCAGTGCTGAATTCCTTTTCCTCTCAAGACGTCACTGGTGTGAGAGCAGTTGTGTGCTGAGTGGCAGCACCGTGTTTGGCACTGCATAAACATGGAGAAAGACATGGTTCCCGCCCTGGGGAGCTCACAGTCTAACGCGTGACATGGACAGTACTATCCCAACACGTAACAAGCGACTGAGATATCATCTGTCAGACGTAAGATCCATTTTAACAAGCAACTGGAATACCAAATATATATATAAAGGCTACAGGTAGGACAGAGTGGTGTCAGTGTTCTCTTCATATACGTTCATAAGTCTACAGGCAAAAAAGGTACTGGTGGCTTGCTTGAGAAAGGGATTTTATTTTCTTTGGCAAGGCAGCTCCAGCTTGTGCTTCCTGAACAAAAAATAAGGAAAATTAGATTAGAACTCAGCACTTCTCCTGTGATGTTACATGTCTGAACACTGGACAACACCGTGATTAATTAATTCCCATGCAACAGAGGAACCCAGATTTGGGAGAGGTAGGCTGAAAGAAGGGATGGATTTCCTGTCCTGTGGAGGTACTGGGACTCCCCATCAGTATCCAGTTGGTGAAACCTCTGGAAACTACCTCCGAGTCTGAGCCAGCTGGGAATCCAGTCCAGGCCTGGATGGAGCTTGGAGCAACCTGGTCTAGTGGGAGGTGTCCCTGCCCCTGGCAGGGGGTTGGAACAAGATGATCTTTAAGGTCCTTTCCAACCCAAATCATTCTGTGATTCCATGGAGCATTTTGCACTTTGTGTCTGCGATGGAGAGGAAGTTCCACCACCCAAAGGAAAATCTGTTGGAAATGCCAACTCCCTTGTAGATGAACAGTTTCTCCCTAGTAAATGACTGTCTGATCAGTATTTCAGTGCAGGGCAGAAGGGATGGTATGAGGAAGGAGAAAACCTGAAAATTAAAATTAGAAGGCACATGCCAACAGAACTTGAGAAAGGCTGGGTGCCCGCACACCTATACAGGCACAAATCCTGCCTCCCAGATGATTCCTGTTTTGAGGTTTTACACTTGGCCTATTTTCAGTGATTTTATACTGTGTCATATTTCTTGTCAGGCTCCTCTCACCAGTATTTTAAGTTTTCAACTGAATTTGAGAGAGGGATTCATGTGAGACATGAAGCTCCTAAAAGCTGCAGTGAAATCAGCAGCTGAGTTAGAGAGGAGAGGGACAAACATTCCACATGAAAGAAAAGCTGCAACAGTTAGATGTATTTTTGACTCATCAGCTGGGCACTTCGCGCATGTACACTTGACCCCTCCACAACAAAAAGTACAAAAGTTTCAAGTTTATGTTGCTTTAAGAGTATTTAGAAATTGTGCACGATATCTTAATAGTTACCTGAAAACCTGTTCAAGAAATAATGTGTCATAGGGAACTGTACTAAGACTCTTCTTGCTCCTCCACCTCTTCCTTTTCCTCTCCCTCTTCCTGCTTTTCTTCTTCCTTTTTTTAATTGAAAACAACTGTAGTTACCAAATAGGAATCGAAAGAAAAATAAACAGTCTTGGAATGCAGAGCTCTGCTTTTGCAACTCTTGTATTGCTAGTAAATGCAATATTCTTTGAGATTAAAAACCAGAATTAATACATAGTTTTACATCTCAGAATGTCAGGGCTTTAGGTTGTGGAGTTAATAGGCAAGTTCTGGAATATAAGAAACCTCTTCTTAGGGAGGTCAGAACAAGTGGTTAAGATGCAAATAGATGCTCAAGATCAAAATGGAGAACATGGAATATATGTGAATATGACAAAAAGTTTAGTATTTTTAATTATATGTTTCCTTGGAGCAGTAAACAAGGAAAGATTCCTGACACAGGAACTAGACTCCTAAACGATCTAAAAATCATCCGGAGTCAGATAATGCAGTCTTCTTTCTATTCCAAAACTTCTTATTTCTCTCTTTTATGCAGGGGAAATGACACAATTGAAGACAAAAGCCTTTTGCTTCAGTCAACAGTTATGTGAAAGCTGGAATTTGTGTGACACAGACAACAATCTCTGCTTATTGTCTTTCAAGAGTAAATGAAGCTCTACTCTGAAAAACAACTGAAAATTGCTTGGTGGCTCCTCTGCCCCTTCCCTCCCAGCCATCTCTTGTCCAAAGGCTCTCCCAGGTGTATAAATCAGCTTTATCTCAATCTGCCATTCCTTCATAGACTGCTTAGACTGCAAAACTGATGTGAATTTCTTCCTGACATAATCAACCAATCAAAGAATCTGTAATTAACTTTCAGTCAGGACTGCAGGTCATATAAAAGCAGCACAGATTATTTTTTTTCCTCTCAGACACCTCCTGTCTGTGCAAGAGTCACACCTGAGTCACTGAAGTAAAATCCTGCTTAAATATGTGCTTGGGAATGAAGCTGTTGGAATAAGATTCCTAGTTTAAATGGCTTTTCAGGGAAAACCATTGCACTAAAGGATCAACCCTGCAAAACCAGAAATGTAATACAAACATCTGTAGATTAGAAGTTCTTGTGCCAAAGGACTATTGCCTCTTTGGGCATTTTCCCCCAGGAAAAGTGCCTTTCTTTCTTTCATGAGAACTCTTTGAAACAGGGCAGGGTGACCCCACAGACGAGCAACATCTTTCAGGTACTACCAACTTCCATCCAAAATTCAAGCCAATTAACTTTTATAGAAAAAAAATGGGTATTTTTCTTGCTTGATGCCTTACTTGGTGGTGCCAGGGTGCATCTAACCAGCCTCCTCAAAATCCCCCATGCCTTGTTCATGGGTCCAGGAGCTTCAGGGTCTGGAAAACCTGTCCTGTGAGGGAGCTGGGGGGGTTTGGTCTGGAGCAGAGGAGGCTCAGGGGGGCCCTCATTGCTCCCCACAGCACCTGACAGGAGGGGCAGTGAGGGGGGGTCGGGCTCTGCTGCCGTGTCCCGAGGGAAAGGAGGAGAGGGAACGGCCTCAAATTGCACCAGGGGAGGCTCAGGTTGGAGACTGGGACAGAAAATTTCCCTGGCAGAGTGGTGAGGCCTTGGAATGAGCTGCTCAGGGAGGTGGTGGAGTCTCTAGAAGGGTTCCAGAGGAGTCTGGATGTGGCCCTTGGGGACACAAGGGGTGATGCTGGTGGTGCTGGGGTGAGGGTGGGACCGATGATCCTGCAGGTCTGGGCAAAGCAGAGAAGTGTCTGAGGATTTGCACCTGTGTCGTACAAATTCTGGCGAGGAAAATATCTCCTTGCTGGGCAGGACTGCCTAAACTGTCAGAACGAATCCTTCACACTCACAGCACTGAAAATGCAGTCACAGCATGGTGTCAGTCAGTGATTATCAAAGATAGAGTCCTCTTGGGAGTCCGTGGCAAATTTTATTGAAGAATCTGTGAAAGACAATCTCTCTTCCATTTACAGTTTTTAATGATTAAAGGCCTATCTTTGTTCCCAGACAATAACACCATGATATGACCAATCATCATCTCCAGCAGAATATGACAGTGGTATATTTAGTTTCATGAATAAGAATTTACGGACTCTTGAGTGAAGCAAAGGGACTGAAAAGGAGTTAAATACACACAAACAAAAGATGAAAATAAAATGTCCAGGTACTATACCCCTGTTGCTGCATGTTCTTCATTGCCTTCCTACATAAGAGATACAAAAGAAAATGTTAAAAAGATAAATCAAGGAAAGAGTATCAGAAGTCAGACAGGAAAAACACAGCTGAAGTTAAACACTGAATTTAGGAAAATTATGTGGAATTCACTGGATTCCTTTGGAGATAATGTCCTCCAAATCAACTCACAAAGCATATTCAAGCTAAACTGTTATGTTGGAAAAGGGCATAAAATCATTAAATTGAGCTCCCATTTTTCTCAGTTACTTGCAATCAAATCTGCTTCACTGGCAAGCAAAGCGTTAGAGCTGGGTTTTGTTTGCTTGTTCAGGTGGAGTTTTTGTGGGGTTTTTTGGTAATTAGCTGGTCTGCAAAATGAAAGTTAAATCAGAATTATACAGAGTCTTATCTATGCTATATATCGTCACTCAGAATCTGGCTTGTGATTCTGTTAAGTGTTGTAGGCTGGAACAGATGCCTTGGCTCAACAGGGAATAAAAAAATAATACAAGCTGGTTTTAGACTGTAGATTGAGCAGAAGTGGTGAGAGAGATAAAAGAGAGAAAAAAAAATAAATGTACAGTGATAGAATTTAACGTTAGATCCTAAGCTGGCTGTTGGGGAAAAGGCTGATCCTACACAAAATCCCGCAGAGAAAGGGCAAATGTCACAGTGCCAGGCAGAAGGCAGAGTGGCTGATAGGAGTTTGCATGGAATGAGTTGAGATAAGGGAGCGAGTTGCAGTGCCAGGGTTTAAATATGGTCTGGGGAATTGCTGAGACAGGATACAGACTCGCATGATAATATGACTTTTGAACATGTTTCTAAAATAATTCTGCCCTGAAGGGAGCCTAATCTGTACTGAAAACTGATTTAACTGGGACGCCACTTAAAAAATATTCTAAGCTCCAAGCTACAATCTGAAGTTAAAATCAGATAGTAAAAATAGAGAAAATTTACTACCAGCAGAGTGACCAGCAGAGTCCATGTCATGTGCATGGGAGCTCAGTCTTTTCCTCAAAAAACTCAAAAACAAAGGGTCAGTCAAAGCAAGAAGAAGGGGCACTATATCCATGGTTTCCTCATGAACATATCACTCTGAGACAAAATGCTGGAGCTTCTGGACTCCTGCATCTCCCAGGAAAGACGGAAATGTAGGAGAGGGCTGCAGCCTCCACATGTACCCACACTGACCACCTCCTGCCACTCCTGCTGCCAGGAAACCTGGGACCCTCCCTGCAGCCCCACAACCCAGACAGTCACACGTTATTCTGTTATCTGTCTTATGCTCACTGGCAAAGAGGTGACTTCAAAGACCTGAGGTAACTTTGCCTCGCCAAGACTCTTCTAGAATTTTTCCACAGCACTGGCATTTCTCCTGCCAAGTCACTGGAGGAAAGCTGGCTTGGTTACACCCCACAAATGAGTGCCATTTTTGAAATGGTTTGAAACAGTGCTAAATAAGGCAAAAATGCCAATACCAAGTTCCCACTGGCATATTAATTCAGACACAGAACATAAAACTGCCATCTTTCAATTTTTGGTGTTGATACTACCTGTAACCTTTAGGATTTAACATCCAGTGGAGATATTCCAATGGCAATCTGATAGTCTTTAAGTGTATTTACCTCTGTAAAACCCTGGCCAGGTAAGGAAATGTTATTTTAACTTTCTTTTATATGGGTAAAATGAGAATAGAGACAAAAGGAAGAATTCATCTCACTGTAGCTGCCTCAGAGTTGTTCTTCTCATCTACCCCTGTGTGCTGCCTGTAGTGAATGAGAATACCAGAATTCCTACAGAATGATTCATGCCATCCCAACAGAAGTGATAATTGGGATGAACTATAGCAAGGCAGGCAGATGCCACGGCGCTGGAGCGATCTGTCCTGGGTGACACGGGAAGTGGGTGGTGGAACAGGGCAAAAAATGGGGTTTGTGCTCTCTCCTCTGCCTCTCCCCTCCCTGAAAAACTGAAGGAGAATCAGTTTTCCACTTTCAGCTCCAATCCATTCTGTGAGAAAGGGAGCAAGGTGCTGGCTGTACAGGAGTGGTACTGCATTATGTCATTGCAAAACCTCTCACACACAGCTGCTTGACACATTTGCAGACGTGTTCCAGTATTCTGTTCTCATTTGAAAAACATCAGAGCAGAATGCCAGCCAGAAGGGCAAGGCACCCAGGCCAGCCAGGGGATGCACTGCAGTTTTGGCTCCTCTTCAGAGCCAAAGTAAAAAAAAGGAATTTGGTGGCACTCACCTGCCAGCTGAAATTCATAGAGATATGAAAAGTGCTTGGATATAATTTAAGGAGGAATTTAGTTCCCACTGAGGACTGCCTCTCCTCATCACCATTTGGAAATTATAAGTGGGATTTCCCAGTTCCTGAGACTTGCATGAGGTTGTGTAAAAGGGACTTTTCCAGCCTAACAATGACTGGTTCTGTCACTGTTGAAAGGGCAGCAGGGAAAGGCTTACAGAGAGGTGTTTCCTCTGGAAAAACATTGCAGCTAGATGAAAAAAAAAAAAGCAAACTCAATTTGTTTTGGTCTTTAATGAAAGAGATGCTGCATTTGTGACAGATATTCCCCAGGGGCCATCTGATCTCCAAGCCACAAAAGAGCCTGACAAGTGTGAGTGCTTGATGCCTGACTCCTTGGGAAGAGTCACCTGACACTGCAGCACCCAAATAAAGCCATCCTGAAATGCCAAACTGAACTGCAGCTTGAGATCTGTAATACCAGCCCAGCAGCAGACAGAAAGGAAAGCACTGGTCTCTGTTCCTGCACTGCCCAGGGGGTTCTGCAAGGCCTGGAGAAGACACTGTCAGATCTGCAACAAACACGAACAACCAGATTTATGAGCACTGCACTTGCTGGCCATTGAGAGCAGCAATTTTTTTTCACACAGGCAGGACTCAGATGTCTAGTCCTGAATTATTCTTCATAACTAGACTCTGGTTCCACATGACCATCAAAACAAAATAAAACGAAAAGCCTATGGTAACAAGTGACAAAAAGGCAGTTGCTCTTATTCAAGATTCAGAGCAAAGTTCCCTGGAGTTTTATCTTGGTTTTATATCATTCTGATAGCAAAGAAAATGCATCCAAAAAGACAAGCAGGACAACCTTGCAATCAGTCTTCCCACCCTGAGGCACACTGGGAGGGCCTGTGGGTTTATGTTTCACGTGCTTAGCACAGGTAAAACCCTCCCATCACAAAGAGAAAGGGAAAATTACCTGTTGATCTTCTGGTGGTGCCTGATCAGACTGAGCCTCTTCAGGAGCCCCTTCATCTGCCTTGTCTTCTGTGTGTGCATCAGTTTCATCCTTGGAATCAGACTTATCTTCCGTGGCATCTGACTTCTCCTCCGGGGCATCAGACTTTTCAGACTCCTGGCAGCAAAGGAATTGTTATTGTTAGCTTCAGGGCACTTAACCAACAATTCATTTCTATAAAATTCTTCACTTTCTTGTTTTGGGAGGTGTTTCCCTAATTTTGCTTCAGCACTCAAATGAAAATAGACCCTTTTAGGGTGGGTATATTTCTCCTGCTAAAGGAAGACTGGCTGGCATGTGGATACGATGAAAACATGAATTCAAGCACTTCTCAGCATAGCAGATTCTCTAACTTTTCTGTGGAAAGCTTAATAGAAACCAGTGTTCACCCTGATGGCACATTTGAGCTTCAGGAAAAAAAGCTTCTTCCACCAGCATGAATTCCAATTAAACATCATCAAGAAGCTACAGGAAAACAGAAGTAATAAAGGATTTCATACGTAGTCTCTTAACTTGCTTGCTTAAAAACATCAGGAAACTGTTCCCACATCAGTCAATCAAGCCTATTTATTCCAGCACCATGACCAAGCACCTCCTAGGAGGCTCTTTATTTGAAGTCCTGGTGTACTTTCAGCCAGGTGGCTGTGAAAGGTCACAGTGGCTCACACACTGTGTCAGATAAAAGGAGGCCTCGAGTGGAACAGCAGAAATAGGATGAAATGCAAGAGCATGAAGAGCAAAGTCACCTTATTTGGGACATGCAGTTCTGGGTCAGAGATTAGAAACTGATTTTTCTATTGCACTTTGGGAGCTTCTTAGTTAACCATCATCAAAAGAAAAAGATGGATATATTTAAATAAGCACAGGGTAACTGAGCCACGAATGTGATGTGACAGGGAAAGAGGCAATAAATGTGATCCTCAGATGTATGAGGTGAGGCAAAACCTCCTCTGGATTGCTCAGTACCATCCCATCCCAGTCACTCAGGCTCAAGAAAGAGAAATGCAGCCTGGAACAGGTGCAGAGGGGTACAGGAACATCTGAGGGAGTGCAGAGCCTGTCTTATGAAAGGGTGACCAAAAAAGCTTCATTACTTTAATCTATTGAAAGTGATGCTGTGAGGGGATATGATGGCACTCCCAAAATAGATCAGAGTAAACATCAGAGAGGGATACGAGAAGGAAGAGCACTGAGGTAGATGCAAAGTGAGTACAAATTGGCTGTAAAGAAAAATTCTAATCATCATCAGTGGGAGATTTCAGAAGAGATTTGTAATAGAGAAGCTGAGGCAAAGGACTTAATTCATTAAAAGGAAATTTGACCCTTCTGAGAGGTGTTACTTGGTTTCCTCTGGCAATAGAGAACTGGGCTCAGGGGAGGTCCTGTCCCGTGTCATCCTGAGTCCTACACGCTTTGGGAAGAGCAGCACATCCCTGAGGAGATCAGCTCCTGCCTCATCCCTGTGGCCAAGCCCTGACAACTCCTCCACAAGATGTGCTGTGGGACATAAGACAGGCTCTGCTGGACAGGGACAAGAGTGATAGAAAGGAGCTTAGGAATGTTAGGAAGCAGGTATCAAGGCAGAGTGAAGACGGATAAAATATTTCTGCAGTTCGATCTTTTTCTTGAAACTCCACTGCCTGTAGGACTTGGTGCTCTTTTGGCAATTTTTTCCTGAATCGTGGCAAATCAGTTTTACATGTAAGGAACGTGCAGTGAAAAGAGAGTGGGCACAGAGGCTCCTAAGTTCTCCTTCCTCTCGAACTGGAGCAGGAGCCGATCAAGATTAAAGCTTTAAAAAGCAAAACATTTCTATCTCACACCATTTTCACACCCCGTTACACAGCTGCACGAATGTTTCTGCCAGCACATGGGGGATGCTTGGGGAGAGGAATGAGCAGCTGGGAGTGAGCAGAAGGAGCCAGAGGAAGGAGGAGGGAGGCAAGACAATTTCTTTTTCTGGCAATATCGTCTCATTTCAAGTACACATAAAACTGTGGGCTCGCTGCACTCTGATGCAGGTGGCATTGTTATTAAAAACAGATCTACAGAGACATTTGCTCAGCTTAGTTTATTGCTTACTTTTCCCCCAAAAGCTAACAAAATATTTGAAGATTAAAACGTGTACTAGCACAAGCATACCTTGAAATTCCCTTGTGCAACATTGTGTTAATACATTCTTTTCATAAGGAAATGGTAATTCTTACAGATACTTTCTTTGCAGAAGTTCCTCGCATGAAAAGGGTAGTGTTAATCAAAACTAAATTCACAGAATCTTGGAATGGTTTGGGTTGGAAGGGACCTTAAAAATCATCCAGTTTCAACTCCCTATCATGGGCAGGGATGCCTTCCACCAGACCAGGTTGCTCTAAGCCCCATCCAACCTGGCCTTGAAATTGGTTAAATGTTTATTTTCAGCGTGAGTATCAACATTCCATTTAAAAATCCACATACTCAATATTTCTGGCTGATACATAGAATGCATAAGGACCACAGACAGCATGCTAATTAATATGAACCTATTGTGTAAACCTATCTCAGATGAATCATATACTTTGATCATAAGGCAAAAAAAGAAAAGAGTTGTGGCTGAAAGGATGAAACTCCAGAAGCAGTGTGTTATCAGCCAGAACATACACACACACAGGGTTCTTGTTAATTATAAGGCGGACTCTGACATTTGGAATATCATCGTTACACTGGCTCTCCATAGAAACACAGAATTTAATTTTCAACTAATTCAAAACGAAGTACCATTTATAAAGGTTGGCCGACAGGTCATTTTCTCTTGAAATAAAATGTAGATACTGTAAATTTGTAATTCAAAGCAGGCTTAGTAGAAGCCCTTCTTCCACTAACTTAAGCTCGAGTATCTATGGATTTTGAAATATCAAAATTCTGGATATTAAGACCAATAAGCCTAGGATAAGGGCTTCAAGTATACACAATATTTGAAAACAGACCCTTAGCTCAAGTAAATCACCGAGGTCATTGAGTCTCAGACTAAGCACAAAAGTGGTGCCAGCTTTAAGAAATGTACCCAACTTTCGAGGCAGTTGAGACTGACACACCTGACCCCAAACATGCAAACTCCATTGATTATAGCTCAAATGCACACGTGTCCTTTGGGACATCACTGTTCAGGCCACTAAACCAAGATTAAATAGGATCTTTCAGGACTCTATCACTAATTTGAGTGATCTTTGAGTCAGGCATAAGGCACAACTGCCCTTAAATCCCAGTCTGCCCCTGGAATGAGTTTAGAATTAATCTAAACCAGGTATTCCTTCAGGCGAGAAGGTATTTTGCATTAATAGATTAAATCATTAACACAAGCACCATGTCTGCTTCTTCTCTCAGGCCCAGAAAACTGTGCTGCTCAGCCCTGTTAAATGATGCTTTAGAAAACACAACCACCACTGTGGTGGGGAGGCAGCAGGAGAGAGGGTGAGATGAGCTGACCCTTTCTGCAGTACCACAAATATGCACTGATTTCCTGTAAAGGCACTGAATTTCCTGGGCACATTGCACCCTTTAAGGCAATAGATGTACTTGGTATGGTAAAATCACAGAATCAGAGAATCACAGGATTATTTGGGTTGAAAGGATCCATAAAGATCACACAGTTCCACTGCCTGCCACGGGCAGGGACACCTCCCACTATCCCAGGGTGCTCCAAGCCCCGTCCAACCTGGTCTTGGACACTTTCAGGGATGGGGCAGCCACAGCTTCTCTGGGCAGCCTGTGCCAGGGTTCCACTCCCCTCACAGGGAAAAATGCCTTCCCAATATCCCATCTAACCCTACTCTCTGTTAGTTTGAAGCCACTCCTTGTCCTGACACTCCAGGCCCTTGTAAAAAATCCCTCTGCGTGCTTATTGTCAGCTCCTTCAGGTTTTGAAGACTGAAATTAGGTCACCCCAGAACTTCTCCACACTGAACAATCCCAATTTTCTCAGCCTATCCTCGTAACAGAAGTTCTCCATCCCTTTGATTATCCTGGTGCCTCCTCTGGACTCTCCCCAGCAGCTCCATGTCCTTCCTGTGATGAGACCCCAGAGCTGGATGCAGCACTCTAATATAGAGAATATACTGATACATAGAAAAACCAGAGCCAGTCTGGGTACCTTTGATGCTGCTTTTCTATTTCCTATTGAAACAATTACAGCTCTTTCTGTAAGTAAGAGGATACTTAAATAACAGTGTGTAAAGACTACTTTGCATGTGTGCTGCTGATCTGAGAAGGATCTCCTTTAAATCTCTGTGTATTCAGAGCTTTGCATGGGTCTTGGAGCCAGTATGTACCTTGGTGACAACTTCGATGTGTCCCAGGCATACCAGACTCACTCTGTAAGTGAAGATCAGCTTGCACACTGAGCTCTGGCACCACCCCAGCTGCAGTACTGGGCAGTCACTGCTCAAAGCAAACGCTGGACAAGTAGATCTGGTGACCACTTGTAGCAGTGGCAATGAATTTAACCACAAGTATTTTGTTGGGAAGTTATAATTTGTTGAGGGAGCTCCAAAAGGTTCATCTGCTTCCTCTAGGAAATGGGCTCCAAACAGTCCTGGGTCAGGATGCTGTTGGACTGTCATTCAAACAGCATCGTGGTCATTTCAGAGGTTCTCTACTCCTGCTGCAGCATGAGACAAGAGATCGATGGAAAAAGACATAGAATGTTTTAAGACAAGTATAAACCATGGATCAGCTCCATATTAATCTTTGTCATGTCTCAGCATGCTAAAAATCCTGAGAAAGCAAAGGCTTACTGGCTTGTGGTGATTCCAGGCTTTATAATTCACTTCTTTTATAAATTATCACTGTATTCCACAAAAAAAAAAAAAACAAACCCCGAAACCCACACAATTTTTTAAGAAGGCATTAGTAGGAAACCTTGTCATACGTGTGATCATCACCATCTCTTCCACACCTGACTAACAATTCCAGATTTATGCTGCTGGAAATCAGTGCCATGAGCCATCCATTGTGCTTGTGCTAGGGTTGAGTTGACAGCCGAGTGAGGGGGAAGCAGAAGCAGAAGCAGAGCAGAGTTATTTGTTTGACAAAGCACAGGCAGCCTCTCCTGCAGTGAAGATGTTGAGAAACACCTCTGCAAAAAGTCTCTCTCATATAGGAATAGGTTCTGAAAGGCAGACTCTATAAATTCCAGCTTTTACATGGACTTTACAAACACTCTCATTTGCACTCTCTGCACTGAAGCCATCACCAAGGCAGCAATTAATCAGTGCAAACCATACTTGCCTGCTACCAATGGCACTAAGAAACAAATCTGCCCAGCAGAATGCACCAAACATATTATTTTCAACATTTCCAAGGTTGTCATGAAGTAGAAACTGTTAACAGCCTCTGCCGACAGCTGGGAGCAAATGAATTCAAAAAAAATGCTACTTTGCTTTATAGATATGGTGTCTAACAGGACCTTGCATGAAGGAGCAGATAATCTATGAAGTAGGAAGGTGGAAAAATGCAATTTTCTTTATCTCACTGATTCTCCACATATCTTTTATAATGATTATAATATGTAATACCTGCAGTCCTTTAAGCCTTTCATGGCCTGGTGGATGTTAATTAAACGAATTCTCACAAGACCCCTGTGAGGTAGGCAAGTAATTTTTATTTCCCTGTGTGGGAGATGGCACAGCTAAAGCAGAAAGTTTAAATCACTCTCCTTATCACACAGGGACTCGGTGTCAAAGACATTTATAACAAGTGGGGCTCTCCCCTGGGTGTCTTTTCAGCTGTAGCTCTCAAAGCACTTAGCACTGGCTCCTTTTTTCCTCTGCTTTTACAGAAGAGGATAAACAGAGACATTTACAATGGTGTTTCACTCAAAGTGGCTGCACAGTTGGCAGCAGAGTTGGACCAAAGGCAGAACTCATGATCCAAGGCAGTTCCCCAGCCAGGTCAGCACAATGCAGCAGAGTTCTCTTATCACTGTGGCTCATCACTCTCTTGATTAATTTCTTTCATTGGCTCACCCACGTTAAAGATGGCAACATTTTATTATCATCTAATATGACCTCAGGATAGCAGAGCTGTAATGCTCTCAGTTATAAAACTTCTAATTAGAAGAAGGTTCTAATCAAGGAAAAAACCACATTGATTTCTGTAAAAACAGCACAAAGTAAAAACGGGACAAAAAAAAAATCCCAAAATAACATGTTTTTCTTTTGCCAGAAATATATTAGAACATTGTCAAAATATGATGGAGAACCACGGGTAGCCTTGCCAAAGGGACGTGGTGCAGTGCTGGGTGAGCCTTTTTCTCCTCCAGGCAGGGGGAGTGAGCTCCAGGGGGCCACTCTGGGTGCACAGGGAGGACGGGGTGGCTCTGACCCCAGCCCCGCTGCTGGGGCCAGGACAAACCCTGTTTGATGGAGTCCGGGGCAGGAGAAGGCTTCTTGTAACTAACACAACCTAGAAACTGAGTCAGGACATTCTGCATCATTTGAAAGCTGAACATAACAAAATACTGCTTTGTGTCAACAACAACAACAAAACCATCAGCTGGAGCCATGGTAACAAGCCTGCAGTGAAAGAAGGGAAGAAAGAAGTATTTTCTAGTATTTACTGAACCAGCCACTTTTTTTCCCCCCAAGAACACTTTGCTGCACCAATATCTAATGTATGGCTTGTCACTGCCTCTTATGTGACATGCTGAGTCACTGCCTATGTTCATCTTTTATTAAAATCAAATAAATGATCCTCACGGAAGGACAGAAGTGCATACCTTTGTGCCCGGAGGAGGAGTAAGGCCCAGGAATGAATAAATAATATTTTCTTCCTTAGCAGAGAAAAAGGATTCAAAATCCTATAAAAGGAACAAACAAACAGCAGAGAATTGGTATCAAAAAATCAACCAAAAAGCACAGGAGGAAGAGACTAGCCCGGGCAAATCCTACATCGATGGGAATGACCATGCATTTGTACAACTGCCTGCATTATCTGAGCCCCAGGAAGAAAACACAGATAAAGGGAGTTTCACACAGGGTGGCAAAACGAATAAATGAGCAAATCTCTCCAGAGACTTATACTTTAATTATATCCCATCTATGCCAGAATCAGATAAAATTAAGTGTCTCATTTTAATGTGCCTCAGCTGTACACTCCGTGGCAAAGCTATTCCCATTTAAATATTAAAATAAAACTTGCTGTGAGTAAGAACACAAAATAGGCCCTTGAAACCCTGGACATCTTTATGGCAAATAAAAGACAACAGTCGATATTATAGCACAAGTGAAATGATAACAAGGAAACTTTATTTTGAAGAAAAGCACTCTGATTAGAAAATTATGTTATTTTCAGACCAAATTAGGAAAGGGCTGTGCTCTTCCCTCTGACATTCATGTACCAGCCAAAATACCTTGTCCACATGTGAACTGAAGTTGTAAATCACTATGTTAAATGCTTGTTTTCAGTGCTAATATGACTGAAAAGATGAGGGATGCCTCCTATCCTGCCATCTTGAGCTTGCATGGTCTTTAGTGCTTTCACATGTACAGTATTCCTATCAATTAAAGAAGCTCTGCTCTCACTGCTTTTGTTACTGGGAAGTTCATGACTCACGTCTTACACAGGTAAAAATCAACAAGGGTTTAAGATCTCAGCAGAAACTCTGGTCATAAGTGACTGGCCCGCAATCCCACCACAGCTCTGGGACAGGGGACTGAACCCTGCTGAATCCTAGACTGCTGCCTTGATCATGTTATCATCCTTCCTCTAATCCCAAGTAACTCCCAAAATAGAAGCCTGTAAATAATAAGGTGCTGAGTCATCCTCGAGACTTGTTTGTAAAGCGGGGTGAGGACCTGAGTTGTTTTATTGCACTGTTTTAGTATTTCCAAAGGAATAAATTATTGGAAAGGCTGGAGGGGATGGTTTAGAAGTCACAAGAGTGGAACCGATGACATTTCAGTGCAGTTTGGAAGAGCCTACCAGACATGATAAATGACAGCCCATTTCACTGATTTATCTGAGGGACAGATTGGCTTTGGCACAGGCACAGGCAGTGGGAACTGCCTGGTCTGGGAGAAGCCCTGGAGCACATTTTGCCCTGACCAGGCAGAACACCTGCTGCTGCTCCAGGCCACCCATTTCTCAAACCACCCCTTTGCAGTCTAACCCCTCAACTCTGGAGTAGTGCAGCAGACAAGAATACGAGGATTTTCTGCGATTCAAAGGGCTGGAGTTTGACATGGCCATGAAAGCACAGGAAACTTGTGTCCTCCTGCACGCCCACATACTCCTAAAACAGCCTGAGCAAACTATGGCACAACAAGTCAAGAGCTGGGGAACAAAGAGAAGACAGTAACAAGGGAAGGCCATGAAGTGGACTTGGTATTGCCTGTGTATTTTTGAGGAAAAGCAGCAGATGTCAAGTGTACTAAAATTCTCCAGAAACACACAGCCTCGTAGATAACCAGACCTGAGGACACAAGTAAGATGTGTGAATGACCAGACAACTCCTTACCAGAAGAGGATATCATCTTCTACCCTATCAGGTGCTCCCTGGCAACAGGAAGTGTGAATGACATCCCACGGTAGATGTGGCATCTCGCAGTAAATGAAAGGTCACTTATTTCCTCACACTGAGGAGGAAGCTATTATGTACAAAATAAAGGATAAAGGAAATACTACAGTGACCATGGAATAGTTTTTCTATTGTGTATTTGCACCCTTGCTTTCCTAATGGTGACTTGCTCACATCTCCCTTTGCTGAATGACTAAAGGTAATTGTTGCCAGGGCCGGCAGTAAGAAAAATGAGCAGTAACAATTTATTTCAGGTGAGCAATAATATTTTATCTGTATGAGAAGACATAAATGCTCCATGAGGAGGGCAGTGGTGCCATTTTTCAAGTGGACATCAGCAGAAAATTCTTCCCCCTGTGCTTGGTACGGCATCAGGTCAGAGCACACAGAGAGGGCATGGAAATAACATCCTTGGAGTCTTTTGGAATTCAGATGACCAAAACCCCAGGCAACATAAGCTTACTTTAAAGCTATCCTGCTTTGAGCAGCAGGCTGGACTACAGACCTCCAGAGGTCCCTAAGGTCCCTGTATTTCCATATATTTGACTTTAGTAGTTATATAAATGATAAAATCATTAAATGGCCTGAGTTGGAAGAAAGCTTAAAGATCATCCAGTTCCAACCCCCCATGGGCAGGGACACCTTCCACTATCCCAGGTTACTCCAAGCCCCGTCCAACCTGGCCTTGGACACTTCCAGGGATGGGACAGCCACAGCTTCCCTGGGCACCCTGTGCCAGGGCCTCCCCACCCTCCCAGAGAAGAATTTCTTCCCAATATCCCATCTATCCCTGCCCTCTGGCAGTGGGAAGCCATTCCCTGTGTCCTGTCCCTCCATCCCTTGGAAATTGTCTCTCTCCAGGTTTCCTGTGGCTCCTTCAGGCCCTGCAAGGCCACAGTGAGGTCACCCCAAAGCTTCTCCTCTCCAGGCTGAATAATCCCAGCTCTCCCAGCCTTTCCTGCCAGCAGAGCTGCTCCATCCCTCTGCTCATCCTGGAGCCTCCTCCGGCCTCTCTCCAGCAGCTCCACGTCCTCCCTGTGCTGGGCCCAGGGCTGGAGCAGCTCTGCAGGTGGGGTCTCACCTGAGGGGGCAGAGGGGCACAATCCCCCCTCACATCTGCCTTACGCTGCTTTTGGTGCAGCCCAGCACACAGTTGGTTTCCGGGCTGCAAGTGCACATTCCAACACCAAATAAAAGTCTTACCTAATAATTCAGAGCTTTTGTTTAAAGTATGTACAAGGGTACCTTATTCTACAGACTTCAGTTTACAGAGAAAAGCAGAGATTTAGCTTACAAAGAAAAACCGAAGTTTACCTTCCCTTTTTTTCCTAGTTTTCTATGTTTTTTTGTTAAGCAAAAGCAAAGACAAGAGCAACAGAGTGCTCAATATATTTAGCAAGTGACACAGATGCAGACGTCTGTCTAGACATGAGCAAAGCAGCAGCTTAAGAAAAAGATCAAATAAGGACATAATTGCCAGCACTGATGGATTAGAATGGATACTTGAAATTGGTGCTGTAGCCAGGCATGCAAGATGAATCAATTTCTAATCTATTTCTTCAAGTGGCAATATCAAAGATCTGAGAGAAAAATAAGATTGGAGCTATTTATAAGATACTCTTAAGCTTCTCTGACCTCGTGGAAAAGCTGCTCCCAGGCAGTGTATCTTCATAAAAACCCTTCCATAAGAAACCTCTGTTTTACAGAAGGAGTTGGGGAGTGGAGCAGCTCTTCCATGGGCATCCAGGAGATGAAGATACTTTGATGTATCAGCACAAAAGCAGATTAGCAGCAGGACTGCATGGACTTGCTCATTATGTCATTCTACTCTAGCACCAAAAGGAAGACTCCTCACACATCCCCAACACCCCCTCTTTCCTTAACACCATTCCCAAAATTTCACTTCACTGCAGAAGAGGACATTGGACAAGGTCTCAAAGGACCATTTCTCCAAGGCAGGAACTACTACACTATTCCTGACAGACATTTCTCTGATCAGAAATTAATGACCTTTAATGACATAATGAGAAAATCTTCTGAAAACTACGTCTGACGTCTGACTTAAACTTTCTTTGCTGCAGTTTTTTCTCCCACCTCCAGTGCACGTGGAGCAGAACATATTTTACAAAATCCTGGAAGAACACGGTAATTCAGGTGGGAAGAAGCCTCAAGAGACCACCAAGTCCAACCTCTAGCTCTAAACAGGTCCAATACTGAATTCAGACCAATAATTTGCTTTTTGCTGCAGTTCTTAAAATAGCTGAAGGCTGTCATGTCTCTCTCCAAATCCCTTTTTCTCAGGTTAAGGAAGGGAATATTTTATCTTGACTTTCTACCTCCCAAGGCCACAACTCCCAGGCCATCATGCTGCAATGTGTATGCACAAGCACACGTGTGAATGGGAACCAAACATTTTTTGTTTGGTTTCTTGAGACAATTGATAAGAAGGGAAATGAGGCAAAAGAGTGATTCCAGAAAGAAGAATGGGCAAAAATGAAATGTATCAGATTTGATCAATTTAAAAAAAAAAAAAAGTACTACCGGGGAATGAAGAAAAAAAAAAACAGGTATAAAGAGTTTGACTTGTTTACCACAGCAAAATGAAGATTAATAGAGGACATGATTCCCATTTACAAAAACATTGGATTGAGCTGTTGAAGCTACAGGGTGATTTGGGCATAGCAGGAAATGGGTATCAATGGGCTGCATTGAGCCAGGCTACAAATTCAAAGGTTTCCAGGTGCCACAAGAGGCGCTGAGACACTGTACTAATGACAGCAAAGTATTTTAAAAGGACTTTCATGAACTCAGGATACTGGACTGGAGTCACACAGACTTTTGCAATCCCCAGGCCTGTTTTTAATAAAATGGCTGAGGCCAAAGGAAGGAAACATTAACCAGCATAAAATAATTCTGGATTTCAGAACAATGGTTCTGTAGGACCTGCTGAGGTTATCTAGGGAAGCAGAATGCAAATCCCCAGCTTTTATTGTAGACATGTCACTTGGGGAGGGTTTACAGCAGTCTGCCAGCCCCTGGCCATGTTCTCAGCCAGCCCACATCATCCCACATCACACTCCCTGCGCAGCTCCCTCAAGGCACCTTCCCCTGGGGAGAAGGGGAAGGCTCATGTACTGATATGGATCTCATTACCTTATTTATTTGGAAATAATGATGCTATAAATTAGTCTTTGTTACGCACCCACTGGGATCATTAGCTATGAGCTTGGAGAGCTGGGTACATTAGAATTCTGGAGAGTTTTAGACTAATTGTGAAGTTGATTTAGGTTTTAAATCAGTAGCTGCAATGCCTTTCCCCATGGAGGTGTCTTTGTAAAGGACTATTTCTTCATTTAAATTTATTTCAAGATGTAGATTATTTGGCTTCCTGAAATAGCTTCAGACACGGAGTAAAAACTGTGTATTTATCATTTACTGTCAAGGCTGATCAGCTGCAACACTTTATAAGGCAATTACTCTTTAATTCCCTATATAACCTCTCCAGGGAACATCAGAAATATTTATTGCAACATGGACTCCCACAAAACCCAGAGTAAGATATATCAAATTACACTTTTTATTGGTGCAGATTGAGTAAATGCACATGAACTCCAACGCATTAAGTTTTCTCTTAAGAAACCTATCAGAAAATGGGGAAACAACTGCACTCCAATATTCATACTGGCAACTTTTGCTCTGAGAGCACTGAAGTTAATTCTGAAAACTTAGTGGCACGTAAATCCCTCCTCTCCCAATACAACCTTGCAGTAGTTCACACTGGATTTGTGCAGTAACCTAAAACTGGGCTCACTATGTGCCCTGCGTTTCAGAGTACTTTGCAGGTTCATTTCAGCAATCAGATCTGAGCACTTTCCAGACTATGAATTTCCACCCAGACTATGAGAAAAAATAGGTCTCAGATTATCTCTTTTGATTCACAGTTCTAATATTCATGCTGGCACAGTATTATCTTTCTCTGCTTTGAACAAACTGTCTCAAGAGAAAGAACCTGTTACAAGCGCATATGAAAATATAAAAGCATCTGATGAGCACTACAGTTTCTGTCATGAAAAACTAGACATTTATTGAATAAGCAACATAATTTCAATAATTCAAACCACATACTAGAACTATTCCAGTAAACAATCATTCCTATTTATTTGTGTAATATAATGGAAAAGTAAGATTGCTTTTCATAGTCTTGGGTGCCTCAGACATCTATTTGACTTCATTGAAGCCCAGTCCGTGTCAAACAAACCAAATATCAACTCTCCATCAAAATTAACTGCGAGTTCAAGAAGTTTCTCCAGCCAGTTTTCCCCCTATGCATATTTTGCTCTTAAAAATAAATAATCTTTTGTTTCATTGCTTTTCTGTGCTTAAAAAAGGTTTCCTAAGAATTGTTCTTTCACAGTGAATCTCAAATTGTTTTAAGGAGTTTGTTTGACACTTCCTACTAATGGAAAAAAGTCACTTTCTGTGAGAAACAGCTCTCTAAATGTATTTACATTTCCAAGCAGCTCCTTACCCCACAGTACCGCTCCTCGTTGAAGATCTGTGGAGGGAGGGGAATTCCATTTTGAGGCTTTTTTTCACCCGGGACATTCTCTCTCATCCATTTCCTGTTGTCCTCATCTCCTGCTATGTCCATTTGCTGAAAGTCGATCTTGTTGGCCTCTAAAAAGCCCACGACTTCTTGCTGTTTCTTTTTTATCTGGGTAGGAAAGAGGAAAAACAACATTCCTTCTTTAAAAAGAAAATGGTTTCCTAAAAGCAATTGCTATTACAAGAACTCAGGCAAGTATACCAAGTTTACTGAAGCATTTAGGTTGGAAAAGACTCCAAGGTCGTTGAGCCCAACCTTTGGCCAAACTCCAGCTTGTGAACCAGACTAGAGCACTGAGTGCCACGTCCAGTTGTTCCTTGGACACCTCCAGGCATGGAGACTCCACCACCTCCCTGGCAAACCATTCCAATTCTTGACAACCCTTTCCATGAAGAAATTCTTCCTGAGAGTTGGAAGTTCCTGAAGTTGGATTCACAACTCCAGCAGCCCTCAAACTTTTTGAAGCTGAGAGATTCAACACTTTCTCTCAGCACCCAGCACGCTGCCACTACATCCCTCCCACCACACACCCACTCCCCAGCTCCTTCTTTTCCTCCCTGGAAGCTGTGATACCTCCAACTAAGAAATGAGGCTCAGCAGGAAGCCTCCTACTGTGTTCCCAGATCTCTGAGTGTGGTGTACAGATACCTCAAGTCAGCATAGGTCTGAGAATGTACATATTCTCCTCAACATGGAACAGCCTCCTTTTTCCTACCACATGTGGCATTTAGACTTTCATGAGCCACATTTCTCTCCGTCCCTGTCCTTTAATGTTAGGCATAAATAAACATCACAGGATCAGAACCACAGAGTGGCTGGGGCTGGAAGGGATCTCTGGAGATCTCCCAGTTCAACCCCTTGCCAAAGCAAGGTCACCTGGAGCAGGTGACACAGGAAAGTGTCCAGGTGGGTTTGGGATGTCTCCAGAGAGGGAGACCCCCCGCCCTCCCTGGGCAGCTGTTCCAGAGCTCTGCCACCCTCAATATAAAGAAGTTGGTCCTCATGTTGAGGTGGAACTTCTTGTGTTTTAGTTTACGGCCACTGCTCCTTGATATATAACATACAGATACGAGTAAAAGCTCAAGAAAGCCCAGTACAGCTTTAGTCCTGTGCTTAAATACATCCCCCATTACAGAAAGACATTCCAGTTGGGCCATGAAGAACATGTTGCATGCAAATAAAGCTTGTCTTACACACCTTCTGTGACACCTAGAATTCCTTCATGGCCCTCATTCCCTTTGATGTTGGTTCTGTACAGGCCTAGGACGCAGGCATTGAGCTTCTAACCCATCCCTTTACTCTGAAGATGTAATAGTCACTACACTGACCTACTAAAGGAATGCTACTCCTAAGCAGCATTTCAAGAACTTTCCACCAGACACAGCTAGAGAGAGGAATCAAAGTAATTTTTACATATGAGTGACCTTGTGATTTGAAACCCTGTCCTCCATACAGACATCTGAACACCTGAAATTAAAGTGACACCGAGCTGGTGTAAATCCCAGAGACGGGCAATGAGATGAGAAATAAAACATGGATTATTTCTATAATCTAATAAAACAGAAAAGCTGAAGTAGAGAGATATCTTATTATCCTGAAAGGATGAATTCGCAGGAGTAAGGATAAAATTTCTTTCCCTTGTATCTATCTACACATATGCTTGCTTATAAAAAACAACCATCATAAAATGCTGTACATTTTTATGACAACAACAGAGGTTTACAGTGAGCTAAAAAAAGTACATCACTTTCAATGGAAATGGAAACACTAATCCAAAGTGTTCCAAAGCCATGCAGCTGACAGAGCTCAAAGTTGCTTACTTCTGTTCTTATTTTCACCTTGTAAACAGAGTTAATTTCGTTCACTGTCTATTTAGCTGCACAGTTATTTGCAGAACACGTTCAGGCAGCAGAAAGGATTGCCCAAGGGACATTTCACTGGAGAAAGTGGCAGGATAATGTTTGTATAAATGGTTAATAAAATCTGCACGAGCCAGCACCACGAGTCCCATCTCATGCTCTGACAGCCAATGCACTCAAGCGCTGTCAGCTGCAATTTCAGTGGCAGCTTGTCCATTTGGACACGGGCACTGCGGGAGATACGGCTCCTGGAATAGCTGCTGCTCCAGACGGATGGAGCCTCTGAGGAGATAATGGAAACGGAGCTACAGACTCTGTGCTCCCCTGCTTATGGCTGTAGCTTTAGTTTTTAAACACGGCTTAACAATTTCTCTCCAGCTTGAGGTTCATAATACAAAAGAGGCTCAGGCAGCACCAGGTCTGAAAGCAAAAATTAGGTGAGGGTTGTGTGAAAAATGAATGCTGTGGTAAAACAGTCACTTACATGGAGTTATGTTGCATAAGGAAAAGGCAAGGTGTTTCTTACCATGACACCAACCGTAAACAGAGCAGAAGATGTGCTGTGTCCTAAGGCTCTCCATTAAAACTAAACATCAAACCTAAGTGTGAAACCACAAAGCAAACCTTTGCTGTGGGTGGCACTAAGTGCTGGCCAACCAAAAGAATCTCTCCAGGAAGCAGCACTCAGAGAGGGAAATTTAGAATATAACAACACAGAGGACATGAAAAGGCTTTCCCAGAATGGATGAGACTCTGCAGGAGCTTGTTTCTGCCCTCACTTGTGTCTGACAGCATGGGAAGAATTCAGACTACTTGGGCACAGATTACTCGGAAAGCAGCAGTGAGCAGGATATTATTTCATCAAAGTCATTTTTTCTTTCAGCAAAACTTGAGTTCCACCATCCCGAGCTACTAGTCCCTTAAAGTAAGAAAAGCAAATGTTTACAATAAATATTGTCTAGCTAGAGTGTAAGAGTTGCCCAGAGAAGTTGTGGGCTCCCCATCCCTGGAAGTGTTCAAAGCCAGGCTGGATGAGGCTCTCAGTAATCTGGTGGAGGTGTCCCTGCCCATGGCAGTGGGGATGGAACAAAAGATATTTCAGGTCCCTTGCAACCCAAATCATTCATGATTCTATGAAGAGCTGCAGATATTATTGATTTCACCTGATGCATAATTAAATATTCTCATCTATATCCTCACAAACCATTCCTGTTGAACAGCTGCCCCTGGCAAAAGCAAAGGGTACACAGTCAACAACCTACAGCAAGAGGAACACGGCAGACAGAGTTGCTGCAGCTTCTGGGTCTAAAATTGCATGAACACCCTATTTCTGAAAATTATTATTTAATCACACTCTAAAGTCTGATTCAATTTGAAATTGGTTTAAAATTTGAGCTCAGGTTTATATGTGGCTAGATTCACACACACCAGTGACAAACCTCTCCCCTGTATCTTAGAAGACTAATAATTATTCAATTACTCTGTGTTTTCCTCAATCTTCATAGAATCACAGAATGGTTTGGAATGGAAGGGAACTTAAGGATCATATAATTCCAACCTTCTGCCATGGGTAGGGACACCTTCCACTAGACCAGGTTACCCAGGGCTCCATCCGGCCTGGCCTTGGACACTTCCAGGGATCCAGGGGCAGCCACAGCTTCTCTGGGCACCCTGTGCCAGGGCCTCCCCACCCTCCCAGGGAACAATTCCTTCCCAATCTCCCATCTAACCCTCCTTCATCTTAAGGCCATTCCCCCTTGTCCTGTCCCTCCATCCCTTGAAAATCGTCTCTCTCCATGTTTCCTGTGGCTCCTTCAGGCCCTGCAAGGCCACAGTGAGGTCACCCCAAAGCTTCTCCTCTCCAGGCTGAACAATCCCAGCTCTCCCAGCCTTTCCTCCCAGCAGAGCTGCTCCATCCCTCTGCTCATCCTGGAGCCTCCTCTGGCCTCTCTCCAGCAGCTCCACGGCCTCCCTGTGCTGGGAATCCAGGGCTGGAGCAGCTCTGCAGGTGGGCTCTCACCTGAGGGGGCAGAGGGGCACAATCCCCTCCCTGGACCTGCTGGTTACGCTGCTTTTGATGCAGATTTGAAGGGGGGCAAGTTCATAAAATGTCACCCAAACCACTGACTGGAAATAAAAGGATTTTAGAGGTGTCGGAACCATGAGCAGCAGAAAGCAAGACTTTGCAAGACTTCCTCTGTGTCAGACACGAATCCTCTTTCTCCCACAATTTAGAACCTTGCAGGACACTACCAAATCCTAAACACCTCTGTAAATAGCAGCAAAATTATTTTTTTGCTGCTTGCTCCAAGACAAGCATTTAGTGCTTTTTAGTGCTGTAAGTGTCTCTACTTCTACGTGTCTCAATGAATAGTTCAATGTCATCTAAGTCTGGAGCAGAAAGACAATAAAGCTGAAGATATTTAAAATAAATGTCTGAATCATTGAGGGGAAAAATACAGACTGCAGATTTGCTCCAGAGCCACAGAGAATTATAACATTACAGCTTCTTATCCAGAGCACCAGAATGTCACTGGGTTCACTGCATTCACCTGTACGAAGATTTTATTAACATGAAAACCAGTTGCAATGAGTAGGCTGACCATGTAGTACACAGAATAGAAATATTTTTTATTCTTTACCAATGATCCTTTGCTGATTTACGCCACAGGCTGGTCCATCTTATTTTGAAATTCAAAATCAACACCACGCATTTTGTTGGAGATCAGCCACGTTGAAGAGATCACCAGTGCTACTAGGACAATTTAAACTTCCAATTTAAACTGTTTAAGGATTAAATTAATTCTTCTCAGGAAAAGCTGTACACGCTTGATACAAAATTTGTATTTAATAGGATTTTAGTGATATCTTGAGGTTTGTGCTAATTCCTTGCAGGAGTGAGTTTTATATTATATATACCAAAACTCATTAAAAGTTCATTAAAAGGATACCTTCCATCCATGTTCATCAGTAAACATGGAAAACTACTCCAGCTGAACACTGGCTTTACTTGGCATTGCAATTTGGATTCAGTAATCTGAACGCATGCTGAGATTGCTACAGCTACACACACACCCAGCACTCCAGAAAGGAGAAAATACAGAGGAATATTGCCATGTGACCATTCCATACTCTTCTTTTGGAGTCTCCAAAGGAGACCAAAACAGGCCAAACAGGAGCAAGAAGACTGCCCATGCACCTGGCAATTTATAAGCTACTTGAGCAATAAATTATCCTTTACAAGTTGCAAATTACCAAACCTGAAGTTCCCAATCTCCTCTACTTTTTTTTTTCCCCCTTGCATCTGAGGTTTATTATAAAAAAAAAAGGAATGCTAAATGTCAATAGTAATTTTAGAGTGTCAGGCTTAGTGACAGGCTGGATGAGAGAAGTGCAAACTTCCTCAGCAGTATTTCAATTGGAATTTTAGTGGGTACTGGGAACGACCCTCAGTTCATTTTCTAAGGATGATGGTCCCATGAACAGGGGGTGTTTTTTGGAACTTTTCCACTCTGGAAGCCTCTTAAAGCAATGGAATGGTATCAGGGGGATAGAGATGTAGTTACAGCTCTGTGCAAGCACTAGCCAGTTTGTTTAGCCGTGTCACTGGGAGGGAGGGAGTGCCAAAGGAAAACTGAAATCTGAGCTCATCTGGGAACTGGATATAAAAGGAAACAGTCCTTTCCCGGTTCCCACCTCCCACGGACTTCCAACCTCCCTACTATTCGCATGCCCTTCCCTTCAGCTGATACTCTATGCTGACAGCTACAGCAGTAGATCTCAATGCTAAAAATCACCAGTATAGCATTTCAAGAGACACACACACAAAAACAAACAAAAAAAACCAATCTAAAAAGCAACCACCAACCAAACAAAAGATTCCCAAAACCTAGGAAAAAGGAGGGGTTTGGGGAAGAAGTTTTTCTACATAACTTTATTCAGCTCCAGGCTCCTTCTTAGAGTTCCCCTTTCGCAGAAGCAGTGTCCTAAAGTCTCTTTTGAAAACAAACACATTATTTTCTATAAACAGTCCAACTTTGCTTTTGCACAAATACCTACTTTTTTCCTTTTCAGTGTATATATATATTGCATATACTTTCCCAAACAGCAGTGAATCTACTAAATGACAGATAATTTACAAGTAAATGTTGTAACTGCGGGAAAAGCTTGCAGGCAAGCCAGCTTGCACTGACAGGAATTCTCTACATCTTAAGCAGCTTTCAAGAATCAGGTGGTCAGAGCAGAATAAAAGGTTTATTCCTGCTAAGAATTCCGGTGGGTTTTTGTCACATGCAAGCTGTTTCCCGGCATCTCCTAGGCTAATTCCCCACCCTGATCCCAGCAGGAAGAGGAGGATGTTAAACGAGTCACCTACCGCTGTGGACCCCGAGGATGTGGCAACAAAGACTTTGATCACCATGTTCACAGTGATGGGAGTGAATCAGCAGAGCACCCCTGCTATCCGCCACGATCCCAAGAGGAATCCAAATGTTCAGCAGCTCTTGGACTCACCCGGCTCCTAAATGGATGCCCCCTCCCCCCGGCAATCCGGCGCCTTTGCCCTCTCCCTGTCCCCGGGGTCCCGGGTTTTCCCACTCCATTGGCTCCTGGGTATTTTGGGATGAGGATTGGTCAGTAAGAGGAGCCACAGCCAGGGGTTTGCACCTGCCCCTGGCCTTATTGCGTTAGATTGACAGGGTGACAGCCCAAAAAAGGCAAGGGAGAGTGGTGCACCAATGAGACAGGACTGGAGAAATATTTGGGAGAGGGGGAAGGGATATCTGAGAACGGAGAAGGGACGGGGAGCTGGCAACTTCGTGCTGGGGGCAATCCCAAAACTGTGAGGTTGGATGGGCACTGTCACAGCTACGTCCTGCAGGAAAGAGCTTTCCCTGACCACCACAAGGCTTTGGAATTGTAGCTGGAAATTTTAGATTATGAAAGGGGAAGGGGAGGCAGGGCAAGGGGAGCATAGATGCAGAAGTAATTATAGCAGAGATCATATTGAAATAAGCCTTGGTTATGAACGCTCTCAGCTTTAAAGAATTCAGATCATCATCCACACTGCAGGGCTCAGGGACTTCCCTGAAATAAATGTGTGTCAGGACACTGCCAGACACTGAGGAGGGTGTTTTGGCTGATTCCATGTACCCAGAACCTATCGTTGCATTTTCCCTTCCTTTTTGCATCACCAGAGAAAATTTCCAGGGCACAAGATGTAAGAAGAGGTCCAGAATACCTGGCAAGAAAAAAAAAAATCCCATTCTTGTGTGTTATCCAGGATGCTCTTTTTCCGTCTGGTTGTTGCCTTCTCTACCCCAGAGATCATCACAATTGAGTGGCTGCCTGCACAAGCTAGCTTAAGGAGGTCTCTGGGCATGAGAGGTATTTGAAGAATGTTAAATGGTAACAGATTATTTTAAAATTATAAGGGCCAAGTTTGTTTCTGCTGTGAGAAACATGAGCTCAGTAAAGCTGACCCCGTGCCAGAGGTGAAGCTGGCCTAGGTTTTAGAAACACAGGTTTCACGTGTTAAGATTGAATACAGCAGTGTCCGATCTGAAAACACTTAAAATGGACTAAAATACTTTAATTCCAGGGTTGATTAGGTTGGACAAAATACACTATTAAATATCAATAAAGTAAAGAGTTAAAACGCTATTGAAAGGAAGGGGTTTTGTCTGTGCAAACCATTATGTGAAGCTGGAAATGCAGTACTACATGTATGGAACCGGGATACTGAAAAACTGCACGGAAAACTAAAAATAACGGTATGGATAGTTTGCACTGTTTACTGTGGCTCACCATCTGTCATTTCTTTTTACTTCTGAGAGGCAACAGGAGGTCCAGCAAAAAGCCTATTAGAAGCAGGTATTTTTGGAGTATTTTCCTGAAAATGAACAACAAGAACAAAAAAAAAAACAGTGGAAAAATGTAAATTATTGCCTGAAGTTATTACACATGCTTGTTTCTCAGGAGATTTTATATGACTATAGCCTAAGAAATTACTGGCCATTTGGAATATATAATTTTCAAATTCTTTGGTTTTCTGTGCTCTGAAGAAGTACAGCTAAAGAATGCAGTGATTGCAGGCTTCACAGCATACTGATAAACCTTGTGGTAATGATGCTAATAATTTATCACAGAATAAGCTGAGTTGGAAGGGACCCACAGGGATCATCAAGTCCAACTCGTGGCCCTGCACAGCACCATCCCCAAGAGTCACACCATGTACTCAAAGCAGTAAATATTTGCACCACCAAATGTCCACGGTCAGATTCTGGGACAGAATTGCCAATGAACTCTTGCTCATGTTCCACTTCATCCCTGAAACACTCACTGAGCCACACATGGAAAAGCCATTCCCAAAGCCGCATCCCACCTGGGGCTGGCAGGTGAGGGCTTCAAGGCACAGCTCCCATTGTGTCCAGCCTCGAAGGAAAACATCACTTCATTCCAAAGGGATTTTTCCCCTTTTCCAACATAAGAATGTTTAGTTTAACCCCGAGTTTGGAGACTGTTGGGTCTGGCCTGTGCTCTGAGGGTGCCTCCAGGCCGTGAGGCGCCTCTGTGGCCACGGCACAGCGGGACCCACATCGCCAAATTCCCCTCAAAACCCTGGTGTGGTACTGAAATATGAGGGTGGAAATGCCCACGCAGGCTCCTGTCCTGGCTGTGGGGTGAGGGAAAAGGGAGGGAAGAGGGAGGAAAGGGATGAGGCCCCGCTCACAGGGTGCCTCCGCCATTTCCCACAGCAACGGCGATGGGGGCCGGTAATGGCAGCTCGTGAGGCCGTGAGGGGACAGCACAGCTGCGGTGGACGTGGGGAGAGATTCCCAGAGAGGACAGAGGACAAGGTGGGATCCCTCACTTGCAGGTGCCAGGGGGACAGCGAGAGCAGAGCAGAGCAGTGGTAGGACATGGGGATGGGTGTGGAAATGTGTGTCCAGGGGGGACAGAGAGGGCTGCCAGGACAAGGGGATGAGTGTGGAATTGTGTGTCTAGGTGGGACAGAGAGGGCTGCCCGGACATGGGATCGGATGTGGAATTATGTGTCCAGGTGGGACACTGAGGGCGCTGCCAGGACATGGGGATGGGTGTGGAAATGTGTGTCCAGGGGGGACAGAGAGGGCTGCCAGGACAAGGGGATGAGTGTGGAATTGTGTGTCTAGGTGGGACAGAGAGGGCTGCCCGGACATGGGATCGGATGTGGAATTATGTGTCCAGGTGGGACACTGAGGGCGCTGCCAGGACATGGGGATGGGTGTGGAAATGTGTGTCCAGGGGGGACAGAGAGGGCTGCCAGGACAAGGGGATGAGTGTGGAATTGTGTGTCTAGGTGGGACAGAGAGGGCTGCCCGGACATGGGATCGGATGTGGAATTATGTGTCCAGGTGGGACACTGAGGGGGCTGCCAGGACATTTTCATCTTCAACAGAGGGATTTGGCCCTAATTATTTTTGTTCCTGCATCTTTTCTCCATAAATCCTTCATAAATGGAGTTTGTCCATTCCAGCCCTGCTTCAGCTACTGCTTCTTTAATTCTATTGCAATATCTTGCTTTTAACTTCTCTTTCTTGTCCTTCACCTTTTGTTTTTCTGTCTTCTCTTTTTCCATTTTATGTACTTCTCAACACCTTCTCTTGAAGCTGGATGAGGAGATTCAGGCCACACTTCTCATCAAAACAAATTAAAGCAGTAGTTTCAGGTTTAATTTGAGCTAATTTGCTTTAAAGATAATTTACCTAGAAAGTGCTGGCAGTGCCAAATCAAATTTAAACACAAGTACAAATCGATGTAGCAAGGTGGGCTTTGCCTAATGCTCAAAATATGATTTCTCATCTCTTGGAAGTTATTGCACTGCCTCAGACTTAGCAGGGCTGTAGCATTCCTCAGTATTCCACAAGGAAAATTTGCTCATGTAAAGGAATTAAGAGTAATGAAACTGTTTTGATTCAACCGAAAATGTTCTGTGCAATCCTGAATTACTTTTTCTAATTTTCTTTGGTACTTATCTAATTCCCCTCTCAACTTTAAGGAATTTAATTTAATTTAAAATGAAATGCCAGCACAAAGCAAAAATGCCAAGAAAAGAGTTAGAAGGTTTTAAAAATATTGTTTTATATTTTTTTAGTGAAGGCTACTTGTTAAAATCCATCTGAATGAAAACATCATATTAACCCATGTCAATTTTCTTTTCCATAGCTGCCATGCTCCTTTTAGACCCCCAAAATACACAGCTTATTCTACTGGTGGTTAAAATTCCTAATCTATAAAACTATGGTCTGAGTAGTCTGTAGTGAACCAGTAAAAAGTAAGGAATGTTTCTTCACTGCCTGTTCCAAGACCGAGTTTGAAAGTTAAAGCTTTGAACTGCTTTATTTTAGAAAATGAGCCACCCTGTTTGACAGTCATTAAAAGACCTTGTAGTTGATACATCAGGCAAGAGAGTAATAAACTTTTTGATAAATCAGGCAAACTTTGCCTGGATACCCAGGAGCAGCCAAAGAATTTTCAGGGAGCAAAGATGAACTTCTCCACAGCCGTGCTGTTGCTATGTGGTGGACATGACGTTGCCACTCTCAAAACCTTCTATAAGCAAATATTTTCGTACTTTCCTGTTTTCTCTCTTTCTTTCTTCTTTTATGGGGAAAAAAAAAAAAAGCTGAATTATCGCTTTGGATCCCAACCCTTAACCTCATTTTTGTTTTAATCTCACTTTTTGGTATGCTTAGATCTGAATTCCTTTTCACAATTGTGGATTGAGGCAAAACTTGCCTCTCCTCCCCTGAAGTGGATTGGAACAAAGTCTTCATGTGACAGCAAGAAAATGGAATGGATCAAGCCATATCCCAAGGAACAATTTTTACCAGAACGGCAGTGTTTAAATAATTCTGCCAGGAGAATGAGCTGATCTGTACCTCCAGTAGGCTCAGTAAGGAAAAAAAAAAGAAAAAAAAAAAAGAAAACAGGAAGCATTACAGATATTCACAAAGACCTAGAAAAATAGTTAGAGTGCTTTATTTTATGCTAAATATGCTTTTACAAGCATATTAAAATAGCTTTAGGTTCTTCTATATCCTCTGCCTATAGTGTTAATATGACATCTCATGTGGGTTTTGTGCTATTTTAATGCAAAAATTAATTTTATGATCTGATTTGCTGTCTAATTTTTGAAAAATGTGACTAAATGATATTTTTATGACATGGATGGAGAAATAAAAATGCTATAAAATCACAGGTGGCTTAGTGATTTAGCAGAGAAGACACAAGTGATATCCTCACGGTGATGATTCCAAGAGCTTTGTCAGTGACTGACCCTGAAAGAGTCAGAGGCAGGAAACCTTCAGAAACACCAAGAACTGAAGGGAAGGAAACCCAGGAAAAGGACAAGACGAAAAAGGAAAAAAAGAAAAGTGGACAGTGTCTCTTCCCCCAGGGTGATAAAAAAGGTAACTTTTTTTCTGGTTGTATGAGACTCTTAAGAAATATCATTGTTCCCTTTCTTTGGCATTTTTTTTCAACAATTAGGAAGACACAGATAACAGATTTACAGTGAAAGAATATAATAAATTCTGTTTCAAACCCTAGTAAGGGGAGGGAAGAGATGGAGATTCTCTACTGTGTTATCCCACAATGCTTAGTGATCCAAGAGGATAATCACCTGAGACGTGGGAGCAGCTTGGCAATCCTTATTTTTAAGGATTTTAATCTGAGGACTTGAAAAAGGCTCTCCCACCTTTTGGTTTCTGGCCATGCATCACCTGGTGAGTCTGAAAAAGCCTTTCATTAGGAAAATCATTAAAAATAATGCACAAAAGTGTCAGTTTTGACCAGAAAAAAGGCCATTTTTTGGCCAGCTTAGTCATGGTGTATCATGTGAAATAAGTTTGTGCCTCAATGGAAGGAGCATGCAGAACAAACATGTAAATATACATGTAATTTATGTCAGTGTTAACAGTGAAGAATCTCTCCATGTCTGCATATTTTCACATCTAGATCCACCCCTTCTTAAATCCTACCTGGCCACATCAAAAAATGAGTGTAAAACCAGCAACTCTTTTCCTGCCGAGCCTCAAAACTTCATCTTGATTTACCAAAGCTACAAGGTGGAAATCAGTCAAAGAAAAAAAAAAGAAGAAGAACCACTGATTGTGTCTCTTATTATCTATTTTATATGCTGCTGTCAAGAAGTTATACTGGCATGAAAGTAGCAGAGCAGATAAAATAATGACATTTTTTAAATCTAGCTAGCAAAAACATCATGATTGACTTCTCTCCCTGTGGTGGATAATTTATTATATATATTTGTAGATATTATATATAATTTGGATGAAGTGGTTATTTTTGCATGTTCATGAGTACTGGAAATGAAATACTGGAAATTTTACAGTACTTCTGGCAGATCTTGCAGAAAGGTATTTGCCCTTTTCTTTTCCATCCTCTCATTCCATTCTGGCAAAATAAAATAGTAAGATAATGTCATTTTGCAGATATTAGTGTGACAGTATTTGTGGTCATATTGTAGTCTTCCTGCAGTGGAACTGTGTTACAGAAAACACTGGATTGAACAGAAATTCTTAAAAAGATCTGTCCTTTTCCTCTGGTGTTTTTTTAGGTCAGGACTTTGGCTGTTTTATCCATGAAATATGAGGTGATCTATAAATTATAATAAATTTCTAGCAAAATACTGCTTGAAGTGCCTTGAGAACTGTAGTGAAATTGAATATATGCCTGAAAAAGAGGAACACATTCAGATTTAAAGTCTTGACTATTTTAAAATCCTAATTCCGCTTGAGGAAAGGAAAATGCAAGTAATTCACTCAGAATCCTGGCCATGAGGAAAGGGAAATGGCAACAATACATTGAGAAGTAATCCAATTGTTTATTTTTTTAAATTACTTTTTAGAAACCATGTACACAACTGCACACCTGCTCTAGGCAATGAGCACTGAAGGTTTAAAAATGCAGTTTAATTCAAAGCTGGCTTGAAAGTTGTAGAAAGCTGGTTAGAAGTCGCAGCTGCAGGAATTTTAACCGTGTGCTGTTGGGGTCATGTTGGTTTGTGAGTCCTTGCAGACCTTGATTTCTCTGTTGTTTGGGGTTTTTTATCATGCACCTACTCAAGGTGTAGGTCCTGATGGGTTGAATTTGGTCCATCAGATCGTGGCTGCGTTAGTGGACTGCAGGATTTACAGGGAGAATATTTATTTCCATTTATTGAAAATTTATTTCCATTGATTGTGTGTGGCCCACCACAGCCACAGAAATACACGGAGATATAAAATATTTAATGGATTTATCTGTGAAATACTTGAATCCCAGAATGGTTTGGGTTGGAAGGAACTTTAAAGATCATCTTGTTCCAACCCCCTGACGGACAGGGAACCTTTCCCTAGGTCAGGTTGCTCGTTAAACATTGGAGTTTTTGGGCATTTTGTCAAAGAAATCACAGTTATGTGTTTGGATGAGCAGTGTAGGAATTCATGTGAGCAGAAAACACATACAGTGATTGACTTGTCTCAAATAATTGCTAAATATCAATGCCAATTTACTCTGGTCTCAATGCAGGAGGAAGAAAATGGCCAGCTGCAAAGGCCCCAGGTTTGCATTCCTCACTCTTAACCCTGCAGAGTGGTGTGATTTCCCAGGACAAAAATGCCACGGTTCAGCGAATTTCATCAGCGAGACTGCACAAAATCAAAGAGCTGAAGAACGAAATAGTTGATTTGCAAAGGAAAATAGAAGCATCCACCTTAGAAAACCAGGCTTTGAAAGAGCTCAACCGTCGACAGTCCAGAGCAATAGGTAGATACAAAAGTTCAGGGAGTGACTACCAGGATTTTTTAGCAAGTCATTATGATGAGATGAGAGAGCTACGGACACTCTTGAAGATGTCTCAGGAGGCTGAGAGAAACACGTCCAGGGAGCTCAGAAAAGTTGAAGCAGAGCTGCAGAAAGCTAAAGGTGCTTTGCAGACTTTGCTTCTGCTTTCAGAGGACAAAGCTCTGGCACAGAGGGAGGAACTTAATCGCAGATTGTCGGTCCTTCATGAAAAATTGGAAGCAAAGGATGAGAGAATACGGGTAATATCTGCACATTGATGTATTTGTGGCATATGGAATCACAGAATATCCTCAATTAGAAGGGACCCACAAGGTTCATCGAGCAGGAGAGGTTTTGGTGCAACAATAACAGAAAATTTGTGGCTTTGAAAATTTGCTTCTTGTCACATTAATGATTCTGATACAATCCTATAGCACTGAATGTTTAATTCTGTGCTCTCCTGAGTGTAAGAAAGTTTAAGGGGAGGTAATGCATCTCCTTTTAATATCTCATGTTTCTTTACTCTTACTGACCCCGGCACAAAAAATTCAGGAACACAGTTTCTAATACAAATCTAGAAGAGTGACATTCCCACTGTCCTTCAGGAATTCATTTCTATTTCTATTTCTATTCAATGGGGTCTATTATGCATAGAATTAAATAAACAGACAGGAAATCTTAGAGAAAATGGAAATTCTGCCACAGGTAATATGGCTTTGTGAATAGAAAGCCTTAACATTCCTCAAAGATTATTGTATTTATTCATCCATCAGAAAGGTAAAGGATGGCCTTAATTTTTATGATTGAATGCTTTTTTTTTTTTTTTTTGTTTAGTGAAATTAGGGTTTAAACCATTTTTTTCTTATTTTGAAAATTATTTTTCTGATACTTCAGCATAATTTCATGTATTGTTTACAATATAATATAATTACAATTTATCGTATTCTTTATATTATTATAATTAGAAGATAATAACTGTTATTATATATAATTATTGGCTTACATTTCCTTGTATTAGCACACTTATTTTTTAAATCTGTCAAGAACTGAAATTTTTCCACAGCCACTCTGAGTACATCCATATGGTAAAATCTGTCACTTCTTTTAAGAGTCTTGAAATGCAGCTGAAGCTGAACAACAGCACCTTTAGTCGTCAGCTGGCAAGTGAGAGTAAAAAGCTTGTGGAAGCTGGGATAACCACAAAGAACTTGAAACTGGAAATTAACTCTGTTCTCCAAAAAATTAAGGTATTCCAGATTTTATACAGGTTTCTGTTTCTACAAGAAAATGTAGGTATTTGATGTTACCTGTTCTTTTTTCATCTTTTATATTATTTGCTAATGGAATTTATGTTTCCTACTCGAGTCTGTAGTCTACCAAAAAAGTAAAAAATGTCAAATGCTGGCATTACTGTAGGGTCTATTTGTTAGAAATAGTTCATTAACTAATTGAAAGGGAGATTAACGCATCAGAAATGGAACAAAAATCCACACCAATGTGTTACCATTTTGCTAAATTGGGGTCAAAAATGTTTATCTACTCACTTTAAATGAGTTCCTTCACAGAAACAAATCAAAATGAGACAAATACTACAACCTGCAAAACTACAATTTAACAAAAAGACTCATGGATATGTTTCGAGAGTTGTTCAAACTCCAGTTTGGCTTTTAGAGAAACGTTTTTGGGGACAAGTGTGTCCAGTTCAACACTTTTTGTAATGCTTGTAAACCAAACATATAGAAAAATTAAATAGAAATAAAACCAGACCTGCCAGGAATGGGATGTCATCTGAATTGTAATGAAGAAAAACAGTACATATTCCAGAAAACCTGAAATCCCTTATGGCTTTTTCATAAATGTGTTTGTACACAGGTAAAATACACTTACTTATTTAATTCTTTCTGTGTGAAGGTGATCCCAGTGGGGAGCTTTCTCTTCCTAAATGGAATCAAATGTCTGTGGAAGATGTTGTTAAGGAGAGTTTTCCCAGACATTGTGAAGGGCAGAACAGGCAATTCCTGAGGATTCATGGAGGTTTGCATTCATGCACAGGGGTGATTTTTATCCCTCTTACCTGAGTATCAGCTGCAAAACTTTCCTTCTAATATTTGGCCGTGCTATTTCCCTGTCAGAATCTGATCTCCTCCCGCATGTGCAGGTCTGGGAGATGGGAATGATTATAATCTCAGGAACACTAATATAAAACAATTCCCTAATGCAAATTATTCTAAAGTACAGGTCTCACCTTAGCACTTCTCTAAAATAGTTCTATTTCATCTCTTTTCCACAGTTTTCTGTGTGTCCAGGTCTCTGAATGTTATGTTTAAATCCACAAAACCTTCTACCCTTTTACCGTAAAGAAGACCAGGCTTGCTTATTAACCTTGTTTCAGAACAGAGTTTATTCTTACACTTTAAAAAAAACATAGAACAACAAGTGAAACATTCATGAGGGAAGCCTCCATCTTCTGAACATGGTGTTATAACAAAAATCATGTAGGTGTACAGGTGAGGTGTACAGGTGTGTTTCTGGCCTTCAGTGGGATAATTTTAACTTGGCTCCTGGAAGGAGAAGACAGATTCCTGTTTCTGCAAATGACAAAACCACCACGTGGACCTGGCACAAGGTGAAATCGCTGATGGGTTTCACTCAGCATGGAAAACTTAATGTTGGTAAAAAGTCATTCCTAACGTACATCAGAAGTTTAATAGTGTTTATTTCTTCTCAGGAAAAGGATCGGCAGCTTTATGTAAAGAATATCTATGCAAATCGGATGCCTAAAATCCTGAAGGACAGAAGTGATTCAGCACATGAACAAAGTGAGTGGATATTCATCTTTCTCTTTGGTTTAGTCCAGTGACACTTCCACTGTTTTATATCTGGGAGGTATATCCCAAAATAAGTGCCTATGTAGTACTTTTGTGTGGGCTAAAAAGGGTTTAGGGAGTTTAAAGGCTTGAATGATAGAAAAGGACAATATGGATTACGTTCTACCAAGGAAGAAAGAGCTCTTTAATAAAGAGTTATTTCTTTTACATGGATGTTCAGATAGATATTGGGGACAAATACCTATTACATGCATTCTTGGCTATCAAATATTCCACTGCCTGGAGTGGGATTCAGCTGCCTGATCACAGACATCCACTGCCCCATCCATTTGAGATGCCCCAGCACAGTCTGCCTCAGTTACACCCTTAATTTGGGATTGGGTGATCTGAACATGGACTTCCCCGGGTGAAGCACCTCTTTAAATTCTGTTCAGATATTCCTGCCCCTAAACTGAAGGAGACAGCAGAACTTTCTTCATATGGGTACCAAAGAACACTTAGCAAACCTGCCTGCTGGAAATACTGCAAATGCCCACAGAATTCCTCAAATTATGGCATCAGTACAAAATCTTACCACACTCAGTTTCTTCTTTCTTTCCTCTTCATTGCCTTTGCAAACCCATTAACTCTGCCTTCACTACAAGTGAACCACAGGGGAAAGATTGGTAAATTAAGAAAAAAAACATATTCCTGGTTCTCAGCCCAAGTCAGACACATTTTTTTATGAAGCTCTGAATTCCAATTTTAGCTATACCACGTAACTAACTTCTTAAAAAATTTTACTCACGTATGGCCTTGTACATTATTGCTATTAAATTATGGTACTTAAATCACTTTTATTATTTAAGTTCTCCTTTTCTTTAAGCAAGATAAGGGAGCTTAGTTGGAGAGAGACATGATCCTTTGTAATGAAAAGGTTCCAAGCAGTGTTCTGTGATGTTCTGGAATTTTTGGCCAATAAAGGTTTTATTCACTGCCAGTTAATGGATTTGGCAACCCAGAACTGGAATTGCTGGCAATTTGTTTTCTTTTTCACTACTGACTTGGATTTTCCTATAACAGATTCCTAAAGAGCTGCCTCTCCAGGCCATTATTTCCAAGTCGACGTCCACAAAAGCTTTTAGCCAGCGGGAAACTAAAAACGAAATTTGGGGCTGCGTTTTTTTTTAACACTCCTGAGAAATGGCTGGAGGGAGGCTTCCCTAGGTGGTCAGAAAGCTGTGTGCGCGTAACTGGAATGGATTTATTGGATGGAGCCATGAATTCCGGAAGCTCCTGCCGGGAGCGCAGCGCGAGCAGGTGGCAGCGGCTCACCTGGGGGGGCAGCGCCCCCTAGGCCCGAACACGGGGAACGCTCCGCCGATCCCGGCTGGAAGAGCTGCTGGGGGAACTGGGAAAGCTTTCCCATTCCCCCCGAGCCGTCGGAGCCATTCCTCCAAGAGCGACCCTCACCAGCGCCCTTATCGCCACCCAGCTGCCAACACTGGAACGGAACCATTTTTATGGGGAGTCTTCCTTTGGTTTCTGAGTTCAAAGCTGGGAATAAGGGATGTGGGCAAGATCCCGTTTTTCCTGCTGTGGTAGGAACTTTCTCAGCTACTGTACTCACGTCAAAATTATTCAAAAAACAGAGTAAAAGAGCAATATACTCATCTTCTTCATCTCACATCCAGCCATTTCTTTAAACGTCTCATTCAATCCCTCCCTTGGAATCTCTTCCAAAGTCTGTATAATTCAAACAGTGTTAAGCATTTCCTATGATGAGTTGGGTTCCATAAAGATCCAAATTTAGGAAACTGAAATCTGAGGCTTCATACCAGACCTCTTAAATTTACACTTGAATGGAACCAAAAGTTAAGCCCACATGGGCTCTGGGTCATAGACACATTTGTCTGATTTTACATGTTCTATCTGAACAGGACTTTGTAGTATACTTTTATATGTATTTATGTATATAAGTGCTTTCAGGATGTACTGATGTACTGATGAAAGTACAGGTAGCTGTCTGTGTCCAATTTCAGCATTTATAGATCGGGCAGAACAAGTAATTTCTTTATTATTCTTATTCTTAATGGGCATTAAGACATGCATTATAAAAAATGTTTAAATCCTAGGCCAAATACCAGTATTGTCAGCTGTCAGAGACATCTTTTGTCTATATCAACAATCTAATTCCAGAAACTACTTATTGCTAATGATTTTCCTATTCAACAGGTCTGACAGTAAACAGATCAGTGCAAGTAGATAAGGAGAGTTTTAGAGAACTGCCTCTGTCACAGCACCAGGAAATAGAAAAAAGTCTAACCCAGCTGATAAAGGTGGGAAAGATCTGGGTCCAAATCCAACCCCCTGTTTGAACTCTCAGCTAAGATGTATGTTATTCCCTAAGTTGCAGTAAAATGCCTGAATAGCCTGATCCATCATCTTAACTTCCTGGGATGTGGATTTTGCATGAATGTAACTATAGTACAGAAAAAATACTGTGCTGCAAAATAAGAATGTAACAGCACTAAAAATTACTAATCTTTTTATAAGTATTGCACTCACTGTGTACTTTTAAAAGTCACTAAACAAGCATTCCCTCGTTATTTTTACCTTTAATTGCCAATTATAGGAGAAAAAGCCTTCAGAAGATAAAGATGAAGAAGCTAAAGCAAGTGAAGCGTGCTCAGATGCCCAGTGTAGAACAGAAAAGCAATCAACCAAGAAAATACCAACACCAGAAACTTCTAATAGAACACACAGAGGTATGTTTAATGTTTTTCTCAGAAATTCTCCTGATCTTTTCAAATTACCAGTAGTACTGGTGATTTACGTGGGTCTGACAGCCATTGGCTGGCACCTGACTGACAGGAACTAGTTCCAAATGATGTGTGGAGTGTCAGTGAAATCACAGAAGCATTTGGTTTGGAAAATGCAGCTGCTGGTGGTGCTGCACTGACAGCCCAGCAACTCTGCATCCTGCTCTTCTTCCAAAAGCACTTCCTGGTCAGGTTGGTAAAAATGCAGTGCTTTGTCTGTCAAAGTGTAATGAACAGTTGTTGATTCCACACTAATCAAACACTGACCTCAAACTGAGAGTTGTGAATCTTCATCACAGCTGATGTGAACATGTATTTCTGGGAAAGGCAAAGCACTCCAAGAGCTGGGAGTATCTCCTCTTTTCAGGGATCACTGCAAAGAGATTTTATGTAAATCTTGGCCACTGACCGTGTTCTCATGGAAAAGTTATATGGAACAGTTATATGCAAGGGGCTCATCTGTAAACACCCTTATTCTGAAGAAATTCTATAGAACAGAGGAAAGAAGCAGCCAGTGCCTCTGATCCCTCATCTGAGTTTTTCTTTCTAGAAATACCCCTGTTATTTCTGTTAAGGTAAGGCTTGTAGGAAGAACAGAGGTCTGAATGCCATGGTGCTAAATATGTACAAATGGCAGGAGACCTCAAGGTCTCACGTTTGCAGAGGTGAAACAGGTGATCCCGGGTCACTCACACATTGCTTTTCCTTCTAAAAAGTGGAGCCACCTCATTTCTGTCACAAGTGACAGAGTTGCTGTGTATTCTGCCCGACAAAAGCAACTGTGTTGTGAATTAAGGGAAAGGAAATCCTGCATGTATCTAAGTACCACTTAAAAGCAAAAAAAATGACAATTAGAGTTCAGATCTCACATGGTTTCTCTGTTCCATTGTAGATGACTTTTCTGGCACTCTATTTAGCCATTACTGTATATAATTGCAGCTAAATTCATTTAATTAAATTCAACATCATTTAAAAAGTAAAAACGAAGGTACTAACTTGGATTCAATGGCAAAATGATCTTGTTTAAATCTTGCCCCATCCTGTTGTATTTATTATAAATGGTATTTGAAATACCATCAATAATAACAACAGAAGCAGTGAAATAAGGATGTGGTACTTGCTCTGATTAAAACTTCATGGCTCTTTATGTTCTTAAACCCCACAATATTTCAGAGTACCTAAGGGAGGGCAGGCTACTGATGGAAGAATACACTTTTTCAGAATTTATGAAAGAAATGGGAAAAGAGACAGAATTTCTTAAAGAGGAGTTGAAAAATCTGATGAAAACTGAACAAAGTCCTCAAAGTCACAGCATAAAAGAGAACAATCAAGAGGGAGATGCAGTGGAAGAAGCTGAAAAAGAAAAGAAAAAGCCAGCTGAACAGCAAAAAAAGAAAGCCAGGAGCGAATGTACAATTCCAAAGAAAGAACCCATTAGGCTGAAAAAACCCCTCATATTCTCAGAAGCCACTGAGAACTTGCATCGGGGGCTTCATACATCAGGCACAAAATCCAAACCAGGCAGTGTGTGCAGCCTGAGACAGGCAGGTCGGGGCTGCAGTGGAACAGCTGAATCCAGAGGGAAGATCTCCTTTGGGGGCTACGAACCATCTTTTGGCCAAGTGCCTCCCCGGCGGCAGAAGAACGCGGCCCCTGGAGCACGGGGCTGCACCCACCTGGCTTTTGCTGAAAGGAAAAAACACCTCATGAAAGAGCTCTTTGGAGAAGGCTGTTTTCAAAGAGACGCCGCTTCGAGTTCCAGCACGAGACAAATGAAGACAGAGGAGCGAGGGATGCAGGATGGCACAAGCCAAATTCCAAACTCCGTGACGAGCGCGGAACGGGAAGCGCCCAACGCTCATGGCTAGGAATAAACTCCTGAGAAGACGCAAACTATTCCTGACAGTTGGTTAAGTACATCAGCTGACCTTTAGAAAATTTAAACATCTAGATTGTTAAAACCCAAATGTTTTACCTTTATTAAATGTGTATCAAACCTTACAAGCACTGGCAATTCCTTTCCATGATTCTCCCAAAACAACAGTCCAATGAGGTGGCACAAAGAACAATCTTCTGTGGCGTGTATCCATGTAAATGCATTGTACTAAGAGTTCCTGAACATTTTTACCTGTTACCAGCTGTCCAAGTTAGTCCTTGTTTGGGAACTGCCAGGCTTTTGCATTCCCAAGCAGCTGGAATTTGGAAGCTGGGTAGTTGTCAGCTCGCTGACGTGAGCGACCTGCTTTCGTAAGGTTCACTACTGGGTTAGGACCAACAATGCAGTAAAAGAAAATACTTTTTTGGTTTCTTCACTCCCGAAACAGCTTCCAGAATTCACACATAATAAAAATAATTTGCTCCTACATTGTTTTCATGAGCGTTAGAAACCTCTAAAGCCTCGTTCTTTCCCACTGTTAGAACTTATCAAAGCAGTTTGCCTGGTAACTTCCCCAGCTGACTTCCAAAGATGAATGTGCAAGAGGAAACTATTGTTTTGGAGAAGCCAGGCATAGCCAGTCCCCAAAAAGCCGTTAAAAATCCTGTGTGTGAGGTTATGTAAGCAAGGGGAGGAGGACTGTGTGTTGCTCCTCATAATAATTCATTAAACACTTGCTAAAATGGTGTCAAGTTCAGAAAATTTAGGTGTATTCTGTTAATTTTAAAAGGCAGTAGCAATCACAAAAACTTCAATAATTATACTGCAAAAGCTTTGCAGTATACAAAGACATCTAGAGCTGAAGCTGCTCGCAGCAGCATTTCAAAAGTTTTAAAAAATAATTAAAAAAATAAATTAGTCCAGTTGATTCCAACAGTATTTCCTCATGCACAAACACAGAGGGGTTGTTCTGGCTTGAATTTGTGAATTTTGAGTTTGTTTTGTCATTTTGGGTTTGTTTGGGGGTTTTTTGTGGGGTTTGTTTTAGGAAAACTGCAGTTAACATTAAAAAAGGGATCAGAAAACCTAAAATGGGTTGAAAAGCTTTATTTCCTTAATAAAACCACAATTATACATTACATTCAATCACAACATTTTTTTCCTTGGTATTTATTTTCATGTTGGTTAAATGTAATCCCTAATATAAAACCCCAATTTTTAAATTAATATTAAAAAAAACCCCAAAAAACATTTAATCCATATATACACAGAACATAACATGACCTTTTTCCTCTGGGCAGTGCTAATTTTGGAGGGATCCTGGCCCCTTCCTTCCTGCAGGAGTAGCAGAACAGATGCATTCCTCCGTGGGAATTCCAGAGTGGGAAGCTAAATCAGCATCACCTCTGCAGCAACAACTCTGTCTTTTTACTTTATTATCAGGGAGCTTGAGAAGGTTGGCCAGACCTTTCCTCCCAAAACATGGAAGGAAATATTTTCAGTGATCCTCAGTTTGGGAAGCAGAAAACATTGACACAGAAGGAAAGGTCATTTGTCCATAACAGTAGGAAAAAGTTCAAGTGTTCCATGAATTTTAGAAGTCAGGGAGGAAAAAGTATCCAGCCATCCTGTGTTTGGCAGCTGAAGGAGTCTCTTAATAGATAAAAAAAATTGACTGAACATATCAATAGCTCGATTTTTGGGAGAGCCCAAGAATATTCCAATTTTAGGGTAAAAAATAACAAGGAAACTCTGTTGTACCCTGAGCCAACCCAAGCACCTCCCTCTGCCCTTTAAGTCCCACCGGTCACCAAGCACGATCCCACCTCGGGGTGAAACTACCACGTTACACAGCAAAGAAACAGCCAAGCTCCCAAATTAATTCCTAATGCCAGCACACTTCCCACTTCAAAACACAAATCCAACACTTTTAGATGTTGCTGGCAGTAGGCCATGACAAAATCTCGTGGTTCTGCCAGGAACAGACCCAACATGAGGTTCTGTAACCAGCAGTGCTGTTCTTTCAAAACCGACCACCAAACCGGAGGACAAACTCAGGAAAGAGAAATCGAAAGGAACACTGACTGATATCCAAATGGAATAACAAGGATTGTCTCAGACTTTGTCTCACGAAAGACAACTGTCCCTTTTTGTTAATTTAATTGAAAACAGTGATAATGCAAATGCAGTTGAGGACTCCAGGGATTACTGGGATTCCTTCAGCTGAAGGGGTGTAGCATGATAGCCACAACTTTATTGCAGACCACGAGCCAGCACGTAATTCCCACACCACCTGGAAGAGAGAGAAACATGGTTTGAGTCATTGGATCGATAACCCTGAGGCACACGTGCATCTGGAAACAACCTTGGAAGTGTAGAAAATGAAACTCAGAAGTTATGAAGCGAACAGGAACAAAAATCTCTTTGTATACAAATGGGTCTCTTCAAGAAATGGTAACTCCATGCCGGTCCCAAAAAACTCTGGATTGTCTTGGGTAAAGAGTACCAAACACACAAATACCGGCCAAAATTTGGTGGGTGCACCCCACAGCTAAAAACATTTGCTGTGGACCTAACAGAAAACATCTGAAGTGCTGAAGGTAAAGGCCTGGCAAGTCACAGAATGCTTTGCCTGAACCTAAATTCAGAATTCCACAGAGGTAAAAAGCACATTTCCTCTGAAATTTAAATCAGCCTTTTTTTAAGTACATAGCTATTCATAGCACACACATGAAGGAACTGCCTTTAGGGTGGTTTTCTGACTTAAATCTTCCCCAGGGTGTACTCACTATAGATAAGGGCAACGCTGTGCTTGAGCGGAAATAAAAATGCCAAAACCCCATTTCATCGTCAGTTCGAGCAACAAGAACTGAACACACAGGGAAGAGCTGATCACAGGTTGGAACTCCTCCCTGTGCTCAGGGAGCCAGAAGGGAAGAGCAGCTAATCCAGGGATGCTTTAGGTCACCGCAGGCTCGGGAATGTCCTTTTCCTCACCTGCCACTCCCGTAGGGAAGGCCACCAGGCGCTCCAGCGGGGCCAGCCACTTGCTGGGAAGCACCGTGACTGGCTCGGAATAGTACTTCCAAATCAGAGAGATCATCAGGGCAGCCTGCAAGGGACATTTCCATTAGCTGGAATAATAACAGACATCAAAGGACATTCCCAGTGCTGCTTGGAAGCAGTAAATAATGAATTCTAATTAAAGGGAGCTGTTTCTTTGTTATTTTGTCTTGTTCTTGGGCAAGTTCAAAATATTTTTAAGTTCAGTATGACCTTAAATTTATACAAAATATTAGGAGGTACCAGTGAGAACTGTTTTCTTCCAAGACCCTGGTTCCAATCCAGCAGAGACAAATATAATCACAGTATTTGTTAAGTTCTGATGACTTTTTTAAGCCTTAGTTTTTTCCTGCCAGGAATCCAACTCACTTTAACAGTCCCCTAAGGAGATCTTCAGGGTGACCACAGCCATCCTTGTTAGCAGGAAATTCTTTGGCATCAAGTCAGAACTACAGGGACAATCTGATGAGGCACCGTGGGGAAATGTGTGGCAGCTGTCCGTGGAGATTTGCATCCTCAGCAAAAGTAAATTTTGTTTCCAAAACCAAAAGTACAATATATTTACATGCAGCAGAACTTGCCTGGATTTGGTGCCATATATAAAATAATCCCAGTGATTAAAGAGCTAAGACAATTTTGTCACCCCAAAACTAGAAACACAGAGCTGAAATGAAAGTCAAAACTTCCATCCTCAACAACCAGATTTTATCAGCAGCATCTCCCTTCCATTTCCAGAAACTGTTTCTGTTTGACAAGCACTGTCTCTCTGGAATCATGGAATGGTTTGGGTTGGAAGGGACCTTAAAGATCATCCGGTTCCAAACCCCTGCCGTGGGCAGGGTCACCTTCCACCTGACCAGGTTGCTCCAAGCCCTGTCCAACCTGGCCTTGGACACTTCCAGGGATCCAGGGGCAGCCACAGCTTCTCTGGGCACCCTGTGCCAGGGCCTCCCCACCCTCCCAGGGAACACTTCCTTCCCAATATCCCATCTATCCCTGCCCTCTGGCAGTGGGAAGCCATTCCCTGTGTCCTGGCCCTCCATCCCTTGGAAATTGTCTCTCTCCATGTTTCCTGTGGCTCCTTCAGGCCCTGCAAGGCCACACTGAGGTCACCCCAAAGCTTCTCCTCTCCAGGCTGAACAATCCCAGCTCTCCCAGCCTTTCCTCCCAGCAGAGCTGCTCCATCCCTCTGCTCATCCTGGGGCCTCCTCTGGCCTCTCTCCAGCAGCTCCACGTCCTCCCTGAGCTGGGGGAACCCTGAGTGAGCAGTCCTGGGCCAATAAACTGGGGAGAGAACTGTAACACTACTGAGGATTTGCTTTAATTTGTATCCATAACAAAATAGTTGCTTACCTGTAATATGTAGAATACGATATTTATAACCCACTTTATTTTGGCTAATTGAGCAGTTCGTGCCTTCACTGTTAAAGAAAAAAAAAAACTTTCAATTACTTATAATAGTTAATTATAATTACATAAAATTAGTAATTTTTTTAGCATTTTACTCTTCAAGGCAGGACATTACACTGTTTTAAAATCTCTTTTTAAATGACTTCTATCTATTAAAAATACCCCCCTGCAGCAAACTGCTAGCTCTGTATCACACTGTAGTTTCTTTCTTGACTTACTCAAAACATGATTCAGTGATCAGCATCACTGAGAAAGAACAAATAATTACACAGGGAAGCCCAGGAAAATCCTGGAAAGACAAAAGCAAGTTCTCCAAATAGTTTGAAGAAGAAAAGAAAGAAAGAAGGGAACACTGAAAATTGATAAAAGGAGGAAGAACATTTTGAAAGATAAATATACTGAGAAGTGAAAACGCTCTTGACAAAACGTGTTTCAGAAACAGAAAACGTTTTTCCTTCTGGCAGAGGGAGCAGACGTTGGGCTGTACCGTGGGTTTTGAGCTTGTCAGTCATTTTGTTAATCCTTCTTTCCAGCCGGGCGTATCTGGCAAACTCATCCATCATACTGATGGTTGCAAGCTCTTGCTTCATGGTCTGAATCTCAGCTCTCATCTGGGATTCTTGCTCTGCATCCTGCTGTAACAGTCTGGATATCTAGGAAGTGAGGAAATACTATCACTTATTGATCCAGAATTCCACTGATTTGCTTTAAAGCGTGTAAAGTATGATTTCAAAAGCCTCCCATAAAAAATACCCTTTCGTCAAGATGCAAGAAATCCTTGGATAACAACTTAAAGAGGTTTTAAAAGCCAAAGATATTTTACTTTCTTGTTCTGACTGAAACAAAAGGTTTCACCATCCCTGTAGGGCAACAATTTTCAACTTTTCTGACTATTCTAACTATATTTTCAACTATTTTTAAACTGCATTTTCCTCCTCTATCTCTGCTTTCCTCTCCCCACTCTCCTGCTGCCTTCCAAGACTTTTCAAACCACCCAGGCCTCATCCCGGGTGGAACTGCTGCCCTCCCTCCCTGCCACTGCTGGGATGCCAAGCCCCTGGCAGGTGCAGGAGCAGGACCACCACTGTTCTTCCCAGCTTCCTCCACCACTACTGCTCTTCCCAGCTCCAGCTATGACCCTTCCTCATCAATCAGGGGCTGGATTAGGGGCTGGAGCGTGTCCAGAGGAGGGCACAGAGCTGGGAAAGGGTCTGGAGAGCTGGGAGGCATCTGTGGGGAGCAGCTGAGGGAGCTGGGGGGGGCTCAGCCTGGAGAAAAGGAGGCTCAGGGGGGACCTCACTGCTCTCTACAAGTCCCTGGCAGGAGGCTGTAGCCAGGTGGGGTCAGTCTCTTCTCCCAGGCAACAAGTGACAAAACACGAAGAAATGGCCTCAAGCTGAACTCAAAGATCTTGAAGGTCTTTTCCAACCTAAATGATTCTGTGATCACTCCCATTTCCAGCTCCAGCAGCCAAGTATTCCAACATTTTCTCCCTTTCCTTTACTTTCCTAATTTCTTTTCTCAAGGCACCACCTGCTTGTCGGTTCATGAACTCTGTTTGCCACGGAAATGAAGACAGAAAGGACACAAAATCTTTTTCTTGCTGTTCCTCAGAAATCTTTCCAGCTTTCCTGAGACACTTGTAATTTGTTCCCCACAGATGCTGTGCTCAGGCTTGCAGCCAGTTAGAACATCAACACCACTTTCACTCACAAACCACTGCAGAAAGCTGAGCAGAGGTTTTCATAGAATCACAGAACATCTGAGTTGGAAGGGACCCACAAGGATCATCAAATTCTAACCCCTGGCCCTGCACAGACCCCCCACCAACCCCAGCCTGTGCATCCCTGGGAGCGTTGTCCAAAGGCTCCTGGAGCTCTGGCAGCCTTGGGGCCGTGCCCATTCCCTGGGGAGCCTGGTCAGTGCCCAGCACCTCTGGGGGAAGAACCTTTTCCTGATATCCCACCTAAACTTCTCCTGACACAGCTCCAGCCCTTCCCGGGGTGCTGTCCCTGTCCCAGGGAGCAGAGATCGGAGCTGCCCCTCGGGAGGAGCAGCAGCACCTGGAGAGGTCTGAGCTGAGTCTGCTCTGCTCCAGCTGGACAGACCAAGTGCCCTCAGACACTCCTCATACACCCCTGTTTCATCAGGCTTCTCTAGTAACACCGAGTTCATCTTCCCGAATTCCTGAGGGTAATTTCAGTTTTACAGGATTTTTGTCCATATCAAACACTGCACACTGATCTGTGTGCCAGCAAAGTTATTTCCATGAAAGAGCAGAGCGACAGGGATTTCAGCATGTTTGTACACATGTGAGTTTATCTGGCTGTCACAGAGTTTATTTGTCCTTAATTCCATTATCCACGCTTCCACAGGAATGCTTCAGATCAGAACAGGGGCATCTGATTAGTGGTTGAGACTTAAGGTTTACTCCTACAGTGGCTCAGCTCCTTAATCTCTGTATCCGCTGATCTCCCATCTCAACAATGGGGATGTCCATCTGTTGGAAACATGGAAGAGTGAGCTAAGCCGGCCTTCATATTCCATGAAAACTGAGAAGTTGTGGATGCCCCATCCCTGGAACCGTCCAAGGCCAGGCTGGATGGAGCTCTGAGCACCCTGGGATAGTGGAAGGTGTCCTTGCCCATGGCGGGGGGTGGCACGGGGAGATCTTGAAGATCCCTTCCAACCCAAAACATTCCACGATTCCATGACACTTCCTAAGGGCTGGAGGCTCAGGAGAATCACTTAACAACACATCGGTAGCTCACTCCCCAGAAATTTACTTCAGCACCCGGTGTAACCGGGGCTGCGGGAGCTGGGTTCCATCACCTCCAGAGTCAGCTTCTCCTCTCGCAAGGCCGGGAGCAGGACCAGACGCTGCCCGTCACAGCCGGGGGCACGCTGTGGGCACCGGGAGCCCTCCCGAACGGGCACCGCTCCCCGCGCAGTTCACCCCGTGGCTCAGCTGTGGGGGAACCCCCTTAACGCCCTGCCCGCGTCCTGGGGTCCCTTCCCAGCCACCCGAGGGCCCGCGCCCCCCCCCCCGCTTCCCCACCCGCGGCGGGCGCGGGGCGGGCGCGGTGCCATCACTCACGATGGAGGAGCAGGAGGGCAGCAGGATCTTGAGCGCGTTGCAGAGGAACACGGCGCTGAGCACCAGCAGCCAGGCGCCGCTCTCCGCCATGGCCGGCCCTGCACGGCCCCCAGCGGCACTAGCGGGGCCCCGGGATCGGGATGGGGATCGGGATGGGGATGGGGATCGGGATCGCGCGGAGCGGCGGCAGCGCCTGTGCGAGGGGACGCGGGGACATGCGCGGCCACGTGACCGGCCCTGGCCAATCAGGGGGCCGTGCGCTCTCGCAGGGCAGGCGGAGCGCCCCGCGCGTCCCGCCCCGCCCCGCCCC
>WBMZ01006404.1:119323-232583 GCA_013400975.1 Atrichornis clamosus | reverse complement strand
CCTCGCCTTTGTGTGCTCCGGCCGGCGGCGGGGCGGCGCGGCGCCCGCCGTGATGCGCGCTGCGGGGCGGCGCGGGGTCCGCGCCGCTCGGTGAGAGGCGGGGAGGGACCCAGCCTGTGCCCCGGAGGCTTTTCGCCCGCAGCAACCGGAGGAGGGGGACTATGGACTGAGAGCATCGGTGTACCATGGAGTCGGGCATCCGCTTGAGCACGCTCTGCCTTCTCCTCTGTCTGGGGCCAGGTAGGCGGATGCTGGACCCGCCGGGAGAACACTCGGGAGCGGGGCCGGCGGAGCTTCGCAGCGGCGGTGCTCTGGCCCCTGGGCAGCCGCAGGTGCGGAGAGCGGCGGCGGGGCTGGAGCGGGGGCTCGGGAAGTTGCGGTGTCGGCGGGTGGGTGACGGCACTTTCTGGGTCAGTTTCAGGCTTTGGCGTGGACCCCTCGCTGCAGATCGACGTGCTGTCCGAGCTACAGCTGGGAGGCTCCACGGAGGGCGTGCGCCAGGTGCCGGGTCTGCACAACGGGAGCAAAGCCTTCCTCTTCTCAGGTACGGCCGCCCTGGCCCGCCCGGCCCCGCAACTCCGGCCGTGGCTGCCGGGCCCCGGCGCCGCGCACGGGGCGCACCCTACCAAGTCCTCCCACCGCGAGGGGTTTGCCCTCTCCTGAGACACCGGGATCCCCTCCCTTCCCTTCCTGCTCCCTTTCCTTCCACTCTTCTTCACAGCCCCCTCCGATTTTTTTTTTCCTCTTTCACCCCTTTCTTTTTTTTCTTTTTATTTTTTCTTCCCCTTTTTCTGTGACTGGTAGACGCTTAATTAAAGTACAGCAGGAACAGGGATGGCAGATGGCTTGTTTTGTGAGTCGTGGGGTGCGGTGATGAATAATAGCACCACCCACTCTACTGCTTTACTTGGGAAATGCTAAACACACCCCAGTTCCAGCTAAGGAAAAGCTCGCTGAAAGTTTCAAGTGAATCGAGCAAAATGCTGAAATGAAGTGCCCCGGAGGAGGGAGGCAGATGCCTGGAAATAAGAACACCCTTTTTTGGCCAAGGGAAGGTGGCCCTTTGAAGCTTCCGTGACGTACACCTCCTGAGAAACAAAGAATGAGTTTTGGTCTCTTTTAGTTCTTGTTTCTTTGTTAATATTGGGAATAGAAATAAAATATTAATCTTTCATCTGTCAAAAATACATTTAGGAGGTTTATTACAAATTATTAAACTTACAGGCTTTCAATAATTATAAGATAGCTCTCAATATCTAGTGGAATATATTGGCATTGATTACATTCCATACACTTGCTCATTATCCGTGTATTTTTGAATTACACTTTAATAATGTACTGATATGTTAAATGAAGCTGTAGTCAAGAATATTTTCAGGAAAAAACCCTAACTCTATTGTAATTAAAAAAAAAAGCCTGAAAATGTCCTTAAGAAGCAAGACTTTTAGAGAAAAGATGATTAAATGCTCCTTATAATCTGTGACTAAACAAGAATAGGGAATATGGCTCAACATATGATGAAGCACAAGCAAATCTCCACATGAGCCTGCAGTTTTTAAATAGGGCAACTTGTTTGTTGGCTTCTTGTGTCATACCAGGAGTTTCAGCTTGGATCTGAACAAATTTCTAGTGCAACAGGCAAGAAGGTGCGTTTAATGTACAGAAGAATTAGGATTCAAGGGAGAGAAGATGTGGAAAGGGAATTTCTTTTTCATGGTTGCGTTAATGAGATAATTTATCAAAAGCTAGTAGTTGCCAAAGGCTTTTTTTTTTTTTTTTATTAAGGTGACCTCTGTAGCGGTGTTCTTCCCCTAACAGCCAGCATGTGTCACTATGGACGTGAATGTGGAGACGCATGGGCATATGCGTTAAGAAACGCTGGCACATGCCGGCTTTAGGCGTCTGTGATGGGCTTGTGGCTGCAGAGCAGAGCCGTCTCTGAAGGGGGCGACCACTTAGAATGGCAATGCGTTTGTGTGTCAGTGGGATTTGTGTCCTGATGTCCTGAAATAGGTGTAATTTTAAAGGTATGGTTCTGAGTTGAAGCCCCATGGTGCTATAGCGGGTTGGGGTGAAGGAATGAGGGGAGGTTAAAACTCACTTTGTCTTCCGTGGTAACAGCATTAGAGTAAGACTTTTTCATATATTTACCCAGTGTCAGGACAAAAAAATTACTGGGCTACTAAAGAATTATTTTTTTCTAAGTTGTTCCCTCTTTCTTTGCAATTACGAGTGTACATAGTTCCCAAATGAGTTAGCAGTTTATTTCTAACAAAAGGAGACAGGAGTTTTAAATTTTCACAGCAACCTTTTTATTTTGTTGAGAAGAATTGGGGAAATAGCAGGGATTAAAACACTTGTGTCTAAATGGTGGTTGAAGTCACTCAGTGTCCCTTAGGAAGTCTTTAATGCCCTGCAGGACTGGAGATAATTTCCCCTGCTAATGCGTAAGAGGACTGCTGATTTTCGTATGGTAAAGAGCGTCTTTACTGAGCAGAGATTTTCATTTTTGAACTTGTATTTAGAAATAGAGAAATTTCCTTCCTTGGTCAGACCGCTGGGTCCACTTAGTCATTTTTGTTCTTAAGAGCTCACACTTTAGGAACATTGCTACAATGTATGCCTCTTAATGTATGTATTTGCAGTGTGTGAATTTCAAATAGATGTATGTGTTTGCTTGGAATTTGGTTTTGCCTATGTGTTTTTTTCCTTGTTCCAATTAAAGCCTTAGTACTAGGCAGAAATGGTACTGTGAGAAGGGCACAAATGACTTTAAATGATCTGTGAACTTACTCTGGAAGATCTAACTTGTGATCCTTTGCCTCCTGGTTTCTTCAGATAGTGAATCTTTTCTTGTATCATATACATATTTACAACACTTTAGTATGTTACCTTTTTTGGTAGACCACTTTCTTACGTTACATAAGCTTGAAACATTCAAGCATCCTAAATGCTGCTGTTTATTTTAGAAGGAAATTATAAAAGTGGTGTGTTGAACTGCCAACAGGTAACAGACAATTAAAGATATATGATGGGTAAATTACACATTCAGTTAAAGCACAATAGTTTCTTTACTTCAGTTCCTAGGCAAAAAGTCAGTTTTGGCTACTTCATTAGATGTAGCATCAATTTTCAATATAAGGGTTTAGCATCTAATTGGCTGTTCTGACAAATTCTTCCTCATATAATTGACTTGTCAAAGGTACTTGTATTTCTAGGTCATATAAAACAGTAAGTAGTTACTCTGTATAAACAGTTATAGTCTGTTACTGTCCAGTCAAGAGCATTTAGATTATTTGGAATTTTTTTTTTTTTAAAGTACCTGACTTCAGCAGATTTAGGTGCTGTGGTCTTGGATTCGAAAGCTTTTTAGGTGTCTGATGCTCCTTGGTTGTCATAGATGGTAGCAACTGAATGCCACTGTAATCTGACTCTAGTTAGCTGCAGGGACTTCTCTTTTTGGAAATGTGATTTGCAAAGTAATTGTAAAATGTTCCAGTGTAGCTTGTGGGAAGATACAATTATGAATAGAAAACAGGAGGAAGTCTTCAAAAATGTTAGTGTTGCTATATGTGAACATCTGCCAGCACTTTCTAGCCAACAGCAGATATTATTATGTCAAAATATGTTGAGAGGAAAATTATTCCTCTGCCGGTCAGAGCAGCAGAACAGAAGTCAGAATATCTATGCCACAAATGTCTCTCTGTTGGCAACTGTTTACATAAGTCAGTGAAATTTTCAACACCGTTGTTCTTCTCTTTGTGAAACAGGTATGACACTTGATTAAAGCCCAAACCAGGTGGGCAGACTGAAGTGTAATTAATGTAGTTAAAGAAGGCTTTTGGAGAAATACAAATTGTCATTCTTATAGATCTTTCTTTGTAAATATACTGCATTAATACAATTTGAGGACATAAGTGAAGATGAAAGTCCAAGGTAGCTATTTTCCTATGCAAATATGGAAATCACATTACTGCAAGAGCATATGTAACTGCAGGGAAATTTGAAGAGATGGACAAAACCACAACAGAGGCTGAAGAGTGATGAGTGTTTTGGATGACTGACTCAAGTCTATGCTAGGAGATAAAACATTAAGCACATGCGAGGTCCCAGATAAGCCAGATATTTCAACTGGGGTAGGAAATGGTGTTCTGAGGTGTGACAAGCTAAAGAAGGGCTGCAAGGGTAACTTGGTCTCCTCTGGTATTTTACTAGTCAATAACGTTTTGTCACTGTCCCTCCTCCTGTTAAACTCTGTATTATATGTATTTTATAGATGCAGTATTTTGATAGTCTTGTTGTTGAGAGCAGGTACTATGCATCAGAGTATCTTTGTCCAAAGAGTGTGTGTGTGTGGTAGTGGAGACACCTTCCCACTGCTTCCAGCACCAGTGGAGAGTGGTGGAAGGTACACTGTACATCAAGTGATGAGAGGCAACAAGAATGAAAGCCAAGTGATGTGTAAGGATAGAATATGCCCATCAAAAGATGTATATGCTCCTCAAAGAGGAGGCTAAAAGGTGGACAGAAGAGAGCAGTCAGATGGTTACAAACACAGGAACATGTATTTAAGGAAAAGATAAAAAGGACATGTCAGTCATGAAAATGTGAGACCTTGTGTATCTGAATGCAGAAATTGGATAAGTTTTGTTGGTTTTTTTTTTCTCTACCAGTTAGGATATGTAACTCCTAATATGATTATAAATATTATTTTGATATTTCTGATGAGGAGGGACAGTTCTAGAGCCAAGTTATGGTATATTCTGATGGGGATGAAGATGTTCTATAAAGCATCAGAAAATAATTTAATCTGTCAGTGGAATGAATGAAAGGACTCGGCAGTACTGTTCTTTGAATTGGTTCTGGCTGGCACAAACTGCTGGCAGAAGAAAAACCCCTAAAATAGGCCTCTTGGTACAAGGGATTTGTTACCTGCTGTTGTATGACTGGATCATTAGCTCATTATTTTAAAATACTAGCAAGACAATATTACTATATCTTACATCCCTTTGGAAAGTTCACTGTATTTTATCTCATGATGTCATATGCCACAAATGTCTAAATAAAGGAGCTAAAAATAAAGCCTTGAAAGTAGAGGTGAGTAAGCTTTCTCTCACAGAAATAGAATTTACATTGCCTATGCACTTCACACACACAGCTTTTTCCTTGCCACCTGTCATTGAAACTATGGACAGATGCTTTCTCCAGGTTCCAGCTGAGCCTGCTGAAAATACTACTGTTTCCAGCTGCTCGTTACTGCCCAGGAGCTAGAGGTTACTGTTCCCACAACTCTTCCAAAGTGAGAGATTATAGGAGTGTTCCTGTGTCTGCTGATGGTAAAGTCAGCCAGCTTCAGGAGCAAACCTGGCTGACTGCAGTGACACGGATTAGAGAGTCCCGTAAAATCCCCTTTCTCCAGCTGTACCCATCTCCCAGAGGAGTGGTAACAGACAGCTGGGGAAGAGGATGTTAATGTTGCCAACTGGTTTAGCTGACTGCAGAGTGAATACCTTTTGCAGCTTTTTTTTTTTTCTGTCTTGCATACAGACGTTTCTCTCAGAAACACTGAATCCTCAAAATATGAGACCTCCAGAATTGAGATCATCTGTAGATAGCAAAAGTTTTAATCAGCGTTTAATTTCAGTAAGCACTGGCATGTTTTTTTGATGTTAGAAATGTATAGAGTAAGCAATTGGTGTATGATCATGTGGTAGCCAGAAAGGTCCAGGTTTTGATGTATCTGAAGCAGCAGCCTAAGCTTTCCCTCTGCTGCCTTCCACCTCTGGAACTTTCTAAAGTTGCCTCTACATCTGTGCAAACAGTAACCATTGTGGTCGGGCACTGCCTGGGTTGTGACTGGTGCTGCTGGGGGGCCAGGCTGGATGTTGAAGGTGGGCCCTGAAAAGCTTGGCTGCTTTTGGTAGAGCCTGCTCCCGCGAGGCGTCCCCTTGCTCTAGAAGAACTTAGTATTCAGCATCCTCCTCTGGGAAGGAGGAGTAGTGGCAGCAAGCGGAGGTGTTTATGAGGTGTCTGCTGCTTGAAGACCCTGCCCAAAGAAGGAGGAGGTAGCATGTGAGAATCCTGCACCCATTTCCCATCCCAAACCATGCTGAGTTTTAATATATGGAGAACTATGACGCACTTACCCTCTGCTGAATATTCATGCATATATCTAGTACTGGAGGTTGTGTTGCTTGCTAACAACTCCTGTGCTGGTTTATCTGTAAAAGAAAGGGTAAAAAGCTATGGAAGAAAAAGTTTTAAAGATCGTGGGCTTGTGATTGATGCTTGTAATGGTACAGCATTGCACACATGGTAGGGCTGAGAAGTGGAAAGTGAAGGGGGACCTAATGTACAGCAGATACCACAGAAACTCGGAGAAGAAAAGCTTGTAATCCCTGAGTGTAGTCATTAGTGAAGAGCTGACACAAAATAATGTTAGGGAATGACATAAAATTTGGCCTGTGGCATTTGGGGATTGCCACTCTCTTAGCTGAAAGTTTCAAATAAATATTGTTGCTGAGCGTGTGTTAGACATTGCTATCACAAAAGTGTAAGTGTTAAGCAATAAAGTTGGTTTAAGTACAGCTCTAAATATTATGTCATGGCTCATCTCAAGAAAAGATATTTTATACAAAGTGTTATTTTGTTGTCCTCTTTTGTTTTGTTTGTCTGCAGTGGGCTTTTTTTGAGAGAGAAAGGAAATTAGCAGAGATTAAATATTCCCTCTATGGCCTTTGGGGTTTGAATTTTTTTTTTTTTTTTTTTTTTTTTTACTCACCTCTCTTTTCATGTGTTTTGATATGGACTCTGGCCACCTTTCAGTCTGTTAAATTCTCAAGAGCATGGATTCTGAGCTACAGCACAGGGAGAGAAATGATACCTGCTTGCTGGTGTAGGCATCACGTCTTGCCTGCCCCGACCCTATGGGAGATGGTGCCAAGCAGCCTGACTTTGGTCGTGCTTTTACTGTGCTTGTTGGGACAGCTAACATCTCTAATCTTTAAGCCTTTGGAGTGAATTAATATCTGCATTTATTAATCAGCAAGGGTGTGACTCCATTTAAAGGAATGTTGTGTTTTATTGTGTTCTTGACAGGAGCATGTGCTTTTCACAGGCAGATTGCATCTGATACCTGCAATAAACTGAAGTCGCTGGAGGTCTGCTTTCTACTGAGACAATGCTGAATCTCTAAGACTTTTTTTTTAATGAGTTTTTGGTTGTTCAGGTTAATGCAAATAACCATGTTCTGTTTATACATTCAGTATTGCCCAAAATAATTCATACTCATTAATGGCAGACAGAGTTGCATTTGCTTCTTCCTGCCTTTACAACGAGGCCTCTTCTAAAATATTGCAATTACAAAAACCTTGTTGAGGCTTGTGTTATCTTAGGGCTCGACCTGGCATTTTTGTTGGAAAGCTGAAGATGAGTATGATGTACAGCTCTAAGGCAGGTATGAAAGGGAAATACATTAAGATGGTATTGTGGTGGTGTGGGGCAGGTTGGTGTTGTGAGGAGGGTTGGAGGTGGTTGGAGGAGTAGGGCTAAGGAGGCCTCTCTCCATGTTGATGTCCCCCTCAAGAGCAACCAGGCTGCAGATGGCTGCTCACCTGGCAGCCTCTCCTGGCAGTGTGGCAGGGGCCAGTGGTGTTGACTGAAATTAAAATATGTGATGTTGGCAGCAGGGCAGCATCTGTCCTGTGTGCCAGAGAACCCAGCTCGTGTGCCCTGAGAGAGAGAGCAGTGCCCCTTGTAGGTAGCTGTCAAGCACATCTCTCCATATTGCTGGGGGAGGATTGCATTAGCAAGAGGTAGTGACGTGGGAAAATGAGGTCTTGCTACCCTTATGTGATTGCTCTTGCTGTGACATAGTTCTGTAGTCACAAAGTGTGCCTAGACTTGCTAGGTTAATGCTTTTTTTATGGTTTCTCCCCCCACTGCAGCAGGGCTCATTCTCTAGTGAGGACAGCAGCATTCCCTTTTAGATCAATACCAATGTCTGTTTTTCCCCTACCTTTTGCTTATAAGATGTGGGAAATAGGTTTTCTACTCTCCCCTCCTCCCCCGCTTATGTTCTTCTAGTCTGTATCCTCCAGGGTATACAGGTGCTGGCTTGGAAAAATAACTCCAAGTATGGTTAACTTTACTGTTTCCACTGAGTCTTAAGGGAGGTACAGAACTGAGTTCATAAGTTTTTTAACACCATTGGGTAAGAGCTGGAAATTTTATATAGCTGTCATGGAAAACTGTACTTCCATGTAGTGACTCTTCTCTATATTTTGTCCTGTTTGGTTTTGTGCCAAGGTGCAGATCCACTGAGCAGCTGTATTCTCCTACCTGTACAGCTGTATAAGGGGTAAATAAAGAATTTTTCACTGTGGTTTTTTTTTTGAGGGGTGGGGGGGCAGTTTTCCCTGTCTATCTGTTTTGTCTAAATTCCTGTGTATTTTGTATCAATGTTTAAGAAATGCTGTTTTTTCCATGTTAGTGTTGTCCAGACAATTTCCTCTCAGGAAAATCTGAGGAGAAATATGATAAGAAATGGTACTTTGGGTTTTAATTTTTTCACGTGGACATGTTTTCTATGGTAAATACCTATTATGAATGTTCACTCAGATATATCAATAAGCTGTTACTGAACTTCAAAAACTTATGCCAAACTTGTAGAAAATATGTTTTAAAGTTATGGTTCCACTGAGGAAGTAAATTTCTTCTTTTTTCTTTCTTTTTTCTTTTTTTTTTCTTTACTTTAAACCATATTTGGGTAGAAAAAAAATGCTATTTTCAACGTAGAAGAATTTTATAACAAAATATTCTTCTTATTTGTTATGTTAAATTTTTTTGCTTTTCTCATTTGGCGCATGCCTTTTTTTGGAGGGGTGTGTGATACTGGTGACTTCAGAGAGCCATTCAAGCTTAGAAAACTGACTTTTATGTTGAGTCACCTCACGAGCTGCTGCTCGCAGCTCTGGGCTGTTGCAAGGTGCTAGAGCAATGGGCATGGTCTAAGAGGATCAGTAGACTAAAAGAAGCTTCTGAAGGCACGGTGCTCAAAAGGCTTTTAGCAGATTAACATATCTGCTGCAGCAACAACATTGCTATGATAGACTGTAATGTTTCCAAAGGAACCATTACAATCAATATTGCTAGCGATCCATAACTGAGAACTCTTTTAGTGGAATTTGAGTGGCTATTTCCCTCTCTGAAAACATAGAGGGAATATAATAAGAAAAAGACCTCCAGCTGTAGAGTTGCTCACTCTGTTAGAGCAATGTTTATACAATTTCCCCAGCATAAATGCTTATTTAAGTATAATTAGATGGTGATAACATCCATAGTGTTTATCCTAAAAAGAGCAGACATGTACCAGCCTTGACTCTATGTTTGGAAGTCCATCAGTCTCTAGATATAGCTGTGTAATGATCCATAAGGGTTCCAAAGGACCTTTTCTGATTTTGAGGTCAATAATCTGTGTTTTAATAGCTCCCTAAGCATGCATTTGCATATTGTGCCCCAGCTGTTCCAAAGTAATTCTTAAGATTCCCTGTAACATTGACTAATATGCCTTGAACTTGAAGTAGTCCCTAGATTTGCTTAGCTCTCATTTGAGGAAGAGGGTAGACTTGAGGAAAACCTTGTGTACCCTGTTCAGTGTTGCTCTTATTAAGAATCCCTGCATATACCATTAGCATAAGGAAAACATATGGGAGTAAGAGATCTGTGAGGTTGAATTTTTTTTTAAACTGAGATTGCATCTGGGTTACTGCATTCACTCTGGATTTCTGCATTTCAGAAAAATATTAATGAATTGCAGGGACTGAAGAGAAAAACAGCAAATGTGATTATACAGTAACAAAAGCACTGGCTTAGTAAGAAAGGTTTTGAAAGAACTTGAGTATGTACAGCTTGTCCAAGCAATGACAAAAGTGTTGTATGATAAGTGTCTGGTATTAGAAGATTCTTAGAGGTTTAAAATGAAGGAATTATTTAGTATTCAAAGAGCTAGAGGTAAGAGTAATGTAATGATACTACAAATGGAGAGGATTTAAGATAAAAGGAAACTTTCACAGTGAACTAGTTTAGACTGTGGAATAGCTGCTGAAAAGAAGTGGTGGAAATATCCAGATTTTGATTTTTTAGAATATAGCATGAAATAATTATCTAGGAAACATTAGCTGTGCTGAAGTCATTGTGTTACATTCAGGTAATATGCTAAGGAATGGGTGGACAAGCCTTTAAGTCTTTCTGTACTCTGGAGCGCTGGGGTATGGGTGGAATTGATCTAGTATAGAGAGAGTTTTTCGAAGACAAAATAGCATCAAACATCTGGTACACAAGTATCAAACCAATGCCTTTGTATTCTCTTGAAACCTGTTCTTCGATGCACTCAAGTATATTTCAATGATACCTGGCTGAAACAAGCCTACAAGAGCAAATCAGGGTTTGGAAACATTTTATAATTTTAACTCATCAACCTTATAAATTGGGCATGAGTTTAAATCTGTAGCTGATTCAGCAGGGCTAGCAGACACATGCCTAGAAGCATGGACTCCATTCTCACCTGATTTAAATGAAAACTTTCTCACCTGATTTAAATGAAAACTTCTTGCAGGAGAATCTGAACTCTGGTCTTTCCCAGCTGCCTTGAAATCTGTGGTAATGGTTAGCTTGAGACTTCCATGTATTTTCTGCCTGTCTGCCCTGCTCACAGTTGTGTGTATGGTGTTTCTTGGTATTCCTCCTCTTTGCTGTTCCCAATTCAAAACCTTCTAATGTTTTCTTTTCCTGGAATTAAAAAAATAGAGATTTTCTTTCAAGTATGCCAGTATGGTTGGTGGCATTGCTGTCCCTCCTCTACCCTCAGGTGTTCTCTCTGCCACTTCCCATTTCTACTGGTGCCTGAATTCTTTACAGTTCAGTCTCCTGTCTTCTCCCCCCATTTGCTGTTGTTTTCTTAGTCTGCTGCTGGAGACCTGTGGCTAGTAACAGAAGTGTTGGATGTGTCTGTGCTTCAGATGTAGTTTTTTCCTCCCTCCCTCTGCCCTGCTCTAATTTTTGCTGTTAGGGTACAGGTTTAAGTTTTCTGGAGCTCTCTGTGTAGTGATTGTTGGCCATTCTCTTGTGTCAGAAATTAATCTTTCATGCAGACCACATGGTAGTGGTCATCTGCAAAATTATGATTAATGGATATCATATGAATGCTTTCTTAAGCTCACCATTGTGTTGTGTATAAATAAATCAGCACTTACATTCTCAACACATAGAATTTTGGTGAGACAAAGGCAATTAACCCTAATGTGGGAAAAACCCACTTTCTAGAGTAAGTCAGAGATGAAGGAAAACTAGGATGAGAGATCCAAGCTCTTGCAAAGAGGGAGAAAGAGATTCTTCATGGAGATAAAAGGTAAACACTCCAAGTCATCCAGAGGTGATTACCGTTGGGCTAGATGATCTCAAGAGGTCATTTCCAGCCTAAATGATTCTGTGAAACACAGTGTGTAGGAGTCAGGTCCTCAGGTGCAGTGTAATGGTCAAAACAAAATGAAGTTTTGAGAGAAAATAACTGAGCGGAGAGCATGAGCAAGTCTTACTGACACTTGCAAAGTGAGAACCAAGTGAGGGGGAGATGTGGTGTGTGCTGAGGGGGTATTGGAATGCCTACACCAAGCATGATCCTAATACAGAGGTGCCATGGTAGGTGCTGATCCTGCACGGTCTGTCGTTGTATAGTTGTTCACCATTGGAATATGATATATTTGAGAACTTGAACTGTTTCTTATCTTCAGGGAGAAAGCTAGGTCATGTAATGCAGCTTGATCTACACCTGCTTTCATGGTTTGTTACTGCCATTAAGTTTGTATTTTATTGTTTTTAATTGATTAGGCTTTGTTTACCTTCAGTAGCCTGCCTTTTCATTTGGAAAAGGCTGGCAACACTGCCTCCTCTTCCTGTCCTTCCCCTTGTCATGACTTGAATAACTGTTAAAATTCTGACCATGTTATACAACGAGGGACTGAAAATAAAATCAGTCTTTTAGCAGTTCTCATGTATGTCATGCCCTTATTACAGCACCAGTAGGGCTGGAAGGCGATGCATTATTTTTCTTCTGCTCTTCAGTATCCCAGTGTTAACAGCATTTCTTGGTGTGATATTTTTGTTTGTTGTTAGGTCAGTTTGACACAAAGTGCCATGTGACAGTACGCAGCCAAGCATAACTAGGTGCATATGCCACGGATGGCAGCTGCAAGGAAAACAAGGCAGGCTTGATTTTCTCCACAGGTTTTCTAGAAAGCTGCTTCGTGCCTAAAGGGAGCTCTGTGTGTGCATGTTTATATACATATATGTATTTATAAAGCTATAGTAGCTGCAGCCTCTTAAGTGTGATTGGAACTTCTGCTGAAAGGAAGCAGAGAGAAATCCCACTCTCTGCTACATCTGTGTCCTTGTTCAAACATAGTCATTTTTATAGTGGTATTGGCTGTGAAAAATCTAAACAACAAAATTCTAAGTAGCAGAACTTGATTCTACCTATGAGGGAGCACATACAAACCATCTTCAAAAGTTTAAAAGGATTTAAGAATAGTGTTGGAATATAGACTAGGGAAAATTGGTAATTAAAAAGATTCTCAAGATCGTCTCAAGACGTTGGCCATGTTTTGAAAGAGTTTGATTGTATTTTAGTAGCTAGCACCTTGACAACTGTTTTGTAGCCTCACAGGGATGCAAAGAGGCTGTTTCAGCAGGGAAAGTCATTCTAGTTGGGCTGTGGGAAGGTAAGCTTAGCATCACAGAATGATTCAGTCACATCTGACTTTCCTTGGTTTCTAGAAGCAGCAGTTGGTCCATAAGCTCAGAGGCTTAACTCAACTGCTAGTATAATCACTATCAAACTAGTTGTGTATCATCTCTTGCAGAATGCTTCTAGGTAGATTTCAGTGATGTTATTGTCAGTTTACAGGGAATACATGTTATATTACAGCTGTCATATTCCATAGACATGGATTTGCAAAGTCTATCCTAAAGAGTCATCCAAGTCAGTGTCAGGAGCAGGCAGAAATAGTTGAGGGCTTGCTACCATTCAGTTATCTCTATCTATCATAACAAGTAGAAGGTTGCCCCCTATTAAATATGTTCTTTTTTTATTTTGTTTGAATAGTTGACAATTTTTAATGTTCCTGTAACTTAAAAAAAAAAAAGAAGAGAGCAAACAAGCTTAATAAACCAAGCAAAAATTCGCTGGGGACTTTACCCATGGAGAAGAAAACATTTCAAGCAATACACTTTGAATGAAATTGTGATCATTTAGACAAATGCAAACTACTCCCAATTACACAAGAAGTTAGGTCCATAATATTGGTTTGGTTATTTCAGGTCATAAACACTGTGATTGCCTTCAATCCTAGTTGTCCAGGCTCTTAGTTCCTTTCCGTCCTCTTGTCCTTCAGTGGATTTGTGTTCTCAGCTGTGCCAAAATGACTTTAAACATCAAAGTACGTAGCATGTAGGTGAGCCAAAGTTTTGGTATGATTACCATTTTTAAAGGATATAAGTATGAACAGCCAATATAATTGGGGGAAAAATGTGTTCAGAGACAGGTTTTCTACTCTTTTGTGTTAGTCCACTGTGACTTGTGGGACTTTGCATATGTTTTAAGCTGGAGGAAAGCCCTTGCTGGATGACACACCAAAGCTGTAGTTGACATTCAGAATGGAGGAAGCTACAAAGCAAAGGCAGTTGGAACCTCCCCAAATGCAGCAAGAACAAACTGTGACATTTTCCCCCTTGTTTTTATTTGATTTAATGATTTGGCTTCAAGTCAGTTTTTGTTTCGATTGTTTAGTTTCAGCTGAAGAGCATTTTGCCCTCTTCTCCTTCCCGTCCACTGCATTTGTGTCTGATACGTCCTTGCTGAAGCATTTCTTCAGTGGAAATAAGAAGGAGACACATCACACCATGGTGGTGTCTAAACCACAAGGGCAGTTTGTGGGCTATGTCCCTAAACAGTCTGTGGAGTATCCCAAGGTCCTGATCATTCCACTTGGGAAATTGTATTAGAGTCCTTGTTCCCAGCATTTGTGAGTTTTCCTTCTGGGGCGACGAGGTTGTACCCAGTTTACAGGGAGCACTTGAGTGCATAAAGGCCTGGATGTACCCGGTTGTATCCTGACTACAGATTGAAGTCCTGGAGTTCACCCGGGCTTGGGAACTGCTCATGAGCCTTGCAGCTTAAGCACACCCATTGGGAATGGCTCCAGTGGGAGTCTTACAGGGTTAGTGTTTACCCTGTATCTTGTAGTTTTTTAAATTTGAGGTAGAGCTGCAACACCTTTCCCCAGACTCTGGCAGAGCTCCTTCCTACAGCCTTGGAAAAACCAACTCAGGTTCATGTGGGTTCGGAAAACTACAGTTGCTTGTTTTCCTATTCTCTCTGAAACAATTAGGAATCTATGAGAAGGGAATGGACAAATTTGTAGGTAAAGTAGCTCAAAATGTTTTATGAGCTGAGCTTACGTATCTGTTCAAATAGCAAAACAACCAGCCTTTCTACTGAAGGATGTAATACATATCATAGCAGGGTTTTGGTCTAATAAAGGTTGTTTTACTTCTTTCTATCTTCATTTTTCAGTACAGGAATGCAAAGCCTGAATTTGAATGCACTGTGCTTCACTTAAAATCCTACTGTACCTTGTCAGCCTGGGAAAGAGTCTACTTTTGGATTGGCTTTGCATGCTGCCCTATTGGCTGGGAACAGCTTAGCCCATATTTATTACTTAAATAAAAGAACAATAGAAAGTAAACAGTTGCCTTTTGTAGGCTGTGTGAAATCCCTAGTTGAGAAAATATTAGCCAAAAATGTGAATATGGGGAAAGTGTCAGGATGTGAATATATGCTTGTGACACTCAAATTTCCTACTGAAGAAAATTGAAATAGAGCCAACGTTATTATATTTTTCAGCCTCATTTTACCCTTCAGCCCTCCTTTTTCTCACAAACCACTAGAATTTAATTTGGATAGTTCAGCAAACCTACAGTCAGATGCAGAATTGATTTATAGATGCTGCTATTAAAAGCTGATCATGTGCACATGAAACAAACTAGTTAAATTAGTCAATTAATGAAAATACCTCCTTCAAAGACTATTCTGCAGGAATTTGTTTTAGAATTCAGTTCATATTGTATGTTTAGTTTTAGATGCTCTTCAGAAACTCGAGAGCATACCCTTTGCTAAGAGAAGTTACCCATTCTGTTTAATAACTGTTTTCTTTTACCGTGGACTGGAAATGAATGGTATTGAATGGCTTGACCTAAGTCTTTGCACTGTGTTATTTAGTGTGCTGCTGGTGCTATGTATGGAAATTTTCCTGCTTACCTCCTGTAACTTATTTGTGGCTGCTTTTGACACTGCTGTTTGTTTGTTTGTTTGGGTTTTTTTGGTGGGGAAGCATTGCTGGAGTAGTTAAGACTGGATCAGTTACCTGAAATAGTTTCTCATATGTTTATATGAATGCAATTGTCACCACAGGGACAATGAGAGCAATTAAAGGCTGGTGACAGCAAGGGATAAAACTGCTTGTTTCTGCAACACCCGTTTGGACTGGTGGAAGTGCCTTTGGACTTGTGAGGAGTCCTGGTGAAAGTTACTTACTGTCTTTGTTACAGTACAGTAATTATTATCTCATTAACATGACTGAAATTACAATGTCTACTCTTGATTCCTCTAGGAAACACTGGTGTGGTGTTGGTGTTTGCTGCAGTTCTCTGACTGCAGATTGTCACCGACAGGGGAAAATGTGTCCTAGTAGTGAGGGCTTTTGTGAGTACAATCAGCTGCTAAGCTTGTCTTCTGAAGGGCTGAATTCCTGCAGGTCTTACGGTCAGTGATTTTCCTCACTGGGCTTTCAGATTGTTTTGCAATGTTAGATCTTAAAAGATCTGACTTGAACAAGGAGTGAGACATGCTTTGAGTTTGGATTTTTGTTTCTTTAATTGTCACTTTCATTTTTCTATAAGTTAGAGTGATGACACTATGGGTTTGTGAGTTGTCATGGTGTGGTCAAATTAAATACGTGGAATGTTCTAGGAAAGTAAACCCAAAATATATGTATCATGGCTGGAGACAAATTTCTCATTCAAACTAATAACTCTGTTATTCTTGCACTCTAATATAAAAAGATGTATGCCTTTGGGTTTGTTTATTAGAAATGTTCACAGTATGAGGTTTTCATGTAACTGTTGAGAAACCACATATTATTATCTGAGATACACCAGTTTGATTTTCCAAGTTATTATGGAAGAAGTCCAGTTTCAGTAAAGCTTTTTCATTGGGTATTAAACTGATTACTTGAAGCCAAATATCAAGAACAAGCCTGAAGCAATATTTATTGAGCACAGCTGGTGATCTATCAAGCACCTTCTGCTAGTGTTCAAAGGCCATTGGAAGGAAGAATTTGCACTCGTGTTAGTGTAAAAAGAATGGACCTGATGGGGCAAGGACCTTTCAGTTGTCTTGCTTTTAAGAAATCTACCTTGTGCCTGCCCTGAGCAAAGAGTGTTGTGCTTCGTAAGAGTAGTATAATTCAAAAGGCTGTGTAGCTTCTTTGAGCAGCAAGTATGAACGGACCTATTTGCAGTCCCAAAACTGAATGGCCACGTGTTTTGGCAGTGTAATACACTAGCAGTTAGTGTGATGGTAATCTTAGTCTGTAGGCTGCCAGCATGATATAATCAGGATTTGGTGCTATTGTCTGTAGACAAGAAAGTTATCTAAGGCCACAATGAACGATTATAGGGTACTCAGGTAAGGCTTTGGAGAATAAAGAATGGAAAATTCTCACCCAATGATCAGGTAATGATCCAGGGTGCCATCAATAGACCTCAAAAAAAGATTCCTGTCTTGTGGGTGTTGTGGCAGCTCTGTGTTTCCCCTGCCTCTCAGCACAGCGATCAGGACTGGAATGGCTCTGGAGAGCTTCATATGATGGCAAGGGTTTGTTTCCTTGCTAGAGCACGGGTCATCTGTAGTGCAGTGTTTGCATCCCAATAGCTCCAGTTAGAATGAAGGTGCATGTAGGAGGGAGAGATAGTTACTGGTGTGTGAGCTGGCCTGTTTAGGGGTAGGGGTATTATGCACATACTTCCTTTCATCAGTTGCTAATGAGAATATAATAGGAATCTGGTAGAAATTAATTTTTTTCCTTTTTTTCCTTTCTGGATTCCCCTTTGTGTAAAACAAATGAAATTCAACCTGGCGTGATACTGTGCAGAGGCTTGGTTAGGACTTCAGAGTTGTACAGGTTGTTGCATTTCTTAAACAATAAAATAAATAAGTTTTTATTATTTATATAAAATTATATTTTTATTAGTTATAGAAATGTTAGCTATATAATTTATTATAGTTAAAATATTCCTGATCCATAAACCAAAATAAACTGTTTCCGTTAATGGAGAGCAGCACCTTCATAGGTCCAGCTTAAAGAATAAAACTGTTTAAGAACACTGATGTAAGCTGAGAGTGGTATACTTGAGATCTCGGCTACAGTGTTGCCAAAAGAAAATCACCAGTTCTATTGCAGTTAGCTCTCTGCTGCTGTTCCTGAGTAAGTGTCCCTGAGTAGAGCAGAATGGTGAAATTGCTGTGACAAGAAGCTTGTGAATTGATTTAGTTCTTACACTGTTGATTACACATGCTAATGAATTGATTTGGTGCATTAAAAATGTATATTAATTTTTTTCTGGTATAATGTATTATAGAGATTGGGAATTATTTTTTTAGCATTTGACATCTTATTTTGTAAATTATCTCTCTAGAGGTTTTAAGCTTGGGCCTTTTTATTTTCTATGCATGTTATGTGCAAATTCAGCACAAATATTACAACAGTCTAAGCTGTGTATAGGTTTTCAGAAGTAAAATCTTTATTATATGTGTGCCATTACTCTAACAAACATTCATGACGTCTTGTGGAAGAAGCAACAGGAAAATACCACTCAACTGGAGTATATAGCAATGAATTAGCGATAATATATTTTGAAATTTGGCGAATTTTTTTCACTGTTACTTAATGCTGAGTAAATTGTCCCTGAAGAGATCTGCTCTTTGGTTTGTTGTTGTTACTTTTAATTAGTTTATTTAGTTATTTATTTATGCTATTAAGCACAACATTTTTGTAAAAGTCATTAAAAAGCTGCTCAGGTCACACTTCAGGGTTTAGGCTCATGTCTAGTGTTGTCACTCTGTGCTTCACTGCTAGGGAGTCCAAACTTCGGATGAGATATTATAGTTACTATCTGGCCATCCATGGAGAAAGTAAGAGTTATGACCCTGGATGAAAACAAAACACCACTCCTTCCCAGAATAGAATAGGTCCTAAAAAAATGTGTTCCCTTTCATTGAAATGGCTCTGCTTGCATACAAAACTAATGTTTAAAATACTTTGGTCCCTGCTTTTGCCTGTCTGTTCAGTTGTGCTTCTCAGAAATAGCCTGTTATTTCATAAACTATTTGAATGAGGATGTAAGGTAACACAAGGTTTTATACCAAGTGTTTTTTCCTCTTATATTGTTTTTTAGATACTTCAAGAAGTGTCAAGGCATCTCCAGAAACAGCTGAAATCTTTTTTCAGAAGTTAAGAAATAAATGTGAATTCACAATCCTGGTGACCTTAAAACAAGCCCATTTGAATTCAGGGGTTATTCTCTCTATTCATCATTTAGATCATAGGTAAGTACCAATACCTGTATGCTGGCTAATCAAAGTATATGTATTCATTCATTAAAAAATTGAACATAAATTAGAGCAAAATTGTTTTGTAGCAGATCACTTGCAAATATTTATAGTGCTTGGATAGGCATATTGTGCAGATTCATAAAAATTCACAAGTTTGAATACGCCAGGGGAAGGGGAACAGGTGTTATTTTTTACATGTCTCTTGCCACCGAGGGCATGAAAAGCCAGTTCTCTATTGTTCAAAACCATGAGGACCATATGCTCAGCTGGTGTAAAACTGTCGTGTCACTATAGCTACACTGATACACAAAGCCTGGCCCTCTGAGTCCACCTCTTCACCAGTTGGTTTTTAACATTACAAGCAGTTTTAAAAAAGAAAAAAATGCCTTCAGTTAAAGACTTACACCTCCCCATGAATGGCAGAGCACTTTACTAAAAATGTTGTCAGCCTTAAAAAATGAAAGTGAACGACTAGCATTTAAGGATTATCCCTCTGATAGGATAACTGCTAGAGAAATAAGACTTTTTAAAATATCTGTCTGAGTAATATCTATTAAAGGTAACTGCCCTATGATTCTCTGACAGAATAAAAAGGAGTTTTCAAATGTGCACTTTCTAAACAGTCATTAGCATGGCAACAGGTGAGCTCTGCTTTAGGTTCCTAGTCCTTTTTATTTTCTTGTGTACAATCCCATAATTCTTTCTTGACAGTCTCACTATAAAATAACAAAAAAAAAAGGTAAAGACATGTTCAGGAACAGCAAAATGTCAGTTTCTTTTACATGAGTGGACAAGTTTTCATTAGCAAGCATGATCACAATTATTTTGTGCTGGAAGATGCTCCAATTCTACTTCTATTCTGTTTCTCATAAGCCTCATCTTCTGCAGTTTATGTGTTTGGAAAAAAAACAACCAATCAACCAAAAAACCCAACCAAACAACACACCACAGAACAAACAAGAAGAAGAGGAAAGAAAGGGAAAATATTCCCACCGATCATTATGCCAAGTTTATAAAAGCATTTTTAAACTTGCAGAGGGGTGGTTGAATGCCTCCTATATGGTGTTTAGAGGTGTTGTATCACAGAAGAGCCAAGGGGCTCCTTTGTTATCTGGTACTGCCTTCTCATCTGCAGGATTGAGCAATTAGCAAGGGACAGAACTGGGCAGCTGTGTTAATTGATTTTTGAACTCAGGCTGTACCACCATACGTGCAAATCATCCCAGCTGGAGAAGTTTCTGTATCAGATGAAGAGAGTAGGTCTGCAGAGCCTGCTGTGCCCTGACAAAGCTTGTTGCTACATTTACAGGAAAAACATGGATTGGGTGGGCTGCTAATATGGCTCATGTGACCATATTTCACATTTCAAAGTTAGAGATGTGCCAAAGTAGCTGTGGAAGTGGGAAAAGAGGGCATCAATGTGAAACTCCCATGCTCTAGAAAAATCAATAGCCATTATGAAAGGAGGCAATGTTTACTAGAAAACCTTTCCTGGCCTCAGGAATGGCATGAAGAAAGAGACATGCCATAAAAGATCAAAAAATGTATAACTGAGCAAAAATTGACAAACATTAACTTGGAGACTGGCCAGCTGGGAGAAAACACTGACACTTAGTGAACATAAAGAGTGTTACAAGTCTAGAATATAATGTGCAATGAACTTGCATTGAAGGTTTGCAGAAGAATTTGAGATATTCTGGAAAATAATGAATTCGTGAAGCAAGTAGACCTGCTGTTGGTCTTATGTGACCAAGAATGCATTTAATTGATTCAATCCAGCCATAGTGAAGAAAAAGAAAGGTTAGTGGCATTCAGGTTGCATGACTGCACAAACATAATGCTGCTTATCTCACCTGAATCTAGTTCATCCATATCATCTGCCTATGTACATGTAAAATATAGTTACAAAAGGGTGACAACTGGGACTCTGAAGGTCTTATTATTTTATATTGGTATATTCTTAGGGATGGGTGATTAGCCTTTTAACATTATATTGATAACATTTATACTTTTTGAAGACGCTTCTCCCATATCTTAAACATTGGCAGGTTTTACTGCTGCGTTTTCATCATCTGGGCAGGCTGGATTGATGGTCTGAGACCAATGGTGTCAGGTTCAATAAGACCAAGTGTCAGGTCCTGCACTTTGACCATGACAACCCCAGGCAGTGCTACAGCCTGGGGTCAGAGTGGCTGGAGAGTGTCCTAGCGGCAAAGGACCTGGGGGTGCGGATTGACAGCCACTGAACAAGAGCCAGCGTGTGCCCAGGTGGCCGAGGAGGCCCATGGCATCCTGGCTTGTGCCAGCAATAGTGTGGCCGGCAGGACCAGGGCAGGGCTTGTCCCTTTATACTTGGCACTGGCGAGGCCACACCTTGAATCCTCTGTCCAGTTCTGGGCCCCTCACTACAGTAAGGACCTTGAGGTGCTGGAGCAAGTTCAGAGAAAGGTTGCAAAGCTGGAGAAGGGTCTGGAACACAAGTCCCATGAGGAGCAGCTGAGGGAGCTGGGATTGTTTAGTCTGGAGAAGAGAAGGTTCTGGGGAGACATTATCACTCTCTACATATCCCTGACAGGAAGTTGTCCCAGGTGAGGGTCAGTCTCTTCTCCCAGGCAACCAGTGACAGGATGAGAGGATGCAGATTTAAGCTGTGCCAGGGGAGATTCAAGCTGGACATTAGGAAGAATTTATTCACAGAAAGGATGATTAGACACTGGAGTGGACTGCCCAGGGAGGTGGTAGAGTCCCCATCCCTGGAGGTGTTTAAGGAAAGACTGAATGTGGCACTCAGCACCTTGGTCTAGGTGAGATGGTGGTGTTTGGTCATCGGCTGGACTTGGTGATCTCAGAGGTCTTTTCCAACCTGATTGATTCTGTGATCTTCCATTTATCTGCATATCAGAATCTGAAGTGTCTAGCTGCAATGGAAACCATTTTTTAAGGTTTCTAGTTGAAATCAGAAGGTCTGTGTTGTGTGTGTAGGTATTTTAACTGTGGATGTGGAATTTAGTGGTATTGCTGAGCATTTTCTCTTAACTGTGGAAACTACTATTGCTCTTATGCTAATTTTATAATGTTAGAGGTATGAAAATGAAGGTAATAATCAGTTTGTGCCTTGGTGAAAATAAACTCCTGCCACCATTTTAGCTAGTGTGACCCTTCATCTATGTCCTCTTAAATTTTTTCTCTAGGGGTATTTGTTTGGTTTTGGGGTCTTCTTGTAAGCCTTTAGATAATCGAAGAAGAAGAAAAAAACCTTTCTAGGTTATTTAGACAAAGTCACTCATGAGGTCAGATTTGTTGAAGCAGCTAAAGTACAATCTACTTGTGAATATTTAATTGTGTTTTTTGGAGAATATTAGGTTATCTATTTAAAAAGAAACTTGAAGAATTTGTTTCAAAAATGTTAAGTGTAATCTGATCCCCTCATAGTCAGGAAAAATCTTTATCTTCAGTAGGTGTGAAACTATTCTTAAAAAATATGTCCAGAAAGAACTTGTGGCCATTAAGTTGGATGTGCCCTTAGGCTTTTAATAAACACTGGATTTTTAGTAAACACTGGTCTCTTCTGTGCTAGGATGTGCAGAAAGATGTCTGTCTACCATAGCAGTGTTTGTTCAGTTGAACTGTGCTGAAATGAGGGCTGACCTAGGTGTGGATAATACTGGAATAAGACTAGCATCTCTGAGTCTCCTGTAGTTTCTCATATGGTTTTAATGTTCTTTTATGATGAATGACAGTAAAGACAAGAGAGTGTAGAAGTTCAAAGGAAGCATTTGGATGGCTTATATTAAACAGCTGCTTCTTCAGTGCTGGATCTCCATCTCTGACCTTGCCCACTTCTGACGGGGGACTTGTCTGTCACAGTCCTTTAGTTCTTAAACCACTTCTTGTGAAGTCTCTGTCACAGCAGTCATCATTGTTAGTGGGAAAAGTAGCAATGCCAGACCTGACTCCACTCCTTTGCACTGGCTTTAGCCTTGTATCACTCTGATGTCAAAAAAAGTTGTGGTAGTATTGAACTGCTGCCTTGTAGCTATACTCCTAATTTACAGAGGTCAGTGCTGGCTCTTACTTTTCTGCAGTGAGGAGATGAATGGTGGTGAGGAAGGCTGAAGGTGGCAGTAACTGAAGGATATAATCAGTTATTAGACAAGTAACTTTTCATATGTTTTATTTTACTGTGGTTTCATGACAACTAATGGTTCTAGGGTAAAAGAATTTCTAGGGTACAAGAAAATAAAAATATTTAAAAAGTGGAAAAAGGTGTACTTATTTAGTGGCTTAGGAAATATTTTGTGCTTTTGACAATAAATAGGAGTAAAAACTCGTCCTCTCTTTGCATGGATGTAGGGACTTTGGTGCAAATATGTTTATTTACAACAATTGGGGTAATTTCCTAAACTGTAGTTACTTTAAAAAATGTATAGTTTTCTTTATAGACTTAAAATAGTTTACATATTTCAGAGTTTTCTGATTCAGTCTGTGTTGTCTAGTTTTATGTGGTTGGTTTTGCTCCCTTTTGAGAATCATCAAAAATGAATACTTGCACTGAGATAGTCATGCAACTATTTAAGGCTTAGGGTCTTAAGAAGTTGACAGGACTGGTCTCACAAAGCTTCCCCCCTAATGTCACGTGCTGAATGCTGTCCGTGGGCTACCAGAGAGATACGGAAGTTCTCCATGTAGGTCTGAGGCTTGGGCACTTGCTGAGGCTGGGCTGTTGCTGTCACCACAAAAAGATGCTCCTGAAATGATCTTCAGCAAATATAGTAATCTTTTCATGCTCAATTAAATACTTTTTTGCTTTTCCTAGTTGAGTATCAAAGCTGATTTCCCCTTTTATAATGATTATGCTTTTCTCTAGTATTTATTAAAATATTTTTAAAAAGAATCTTAAAGTGAAGGAATCTGGAACAATATCTATAATTGTCCTTGTTTAACTTGCTCATACATTTCCACAGACATTGCTTTTCCCCCCACTGACTAGAGCAGCCAAGAAGTTTAGGCAGTGGTAGGTTTGGGCACAGTCTGGAGGTGACACTTGCAGAAAAAACTCTTGTAGTATCAGGGAATTCAAATTACACATCAGTAATGGTTCAGATAAATTTCAGGCAGCTGAATACATGTTTTATATATGGAAGATTTATGTATGGCATATGTCTGAGAGATAGAAGTTATGGCTGTCTTCTTAACTTGAGAGCATCACCTTGACCACATACAGTGCCCTGCCTAAAATGCATTGTACTTCCCAGTAACAAGGTAAATATTTTTATTGTGTTTATGAAGGGATACCTTAAGGCTGAGTAGAAGCACTGTTAAACACTGATTGCTCTGTGTTTCAGCTTTCAGTTTAAGCTGTATTATCCTCTTCACTTTACTTCTGAATTTATCTCACCTTGATGAAAGAGTCAACAGAGAGATTATTTTAGCCTGCGATGGGGTTGTAATATATGTTGTCTTGCTATTTCATCATATATTTTCATTTAATCATCAACAGTGGAGAGCTGGAATAAAGCTTTTTCCTCCCTTTGTGCTTAATGGCTTTATGTAACTGATGTTATATTCGTATCTCTTGAGATACTGCATATGAGGCCCTTAAAGGTAGAAACTGCTGCGTTGTAGTTTAACCATTCTTTCCTTCGGTTAGTGCTTTTTATATCCTGAAACAGAGAACTGAAATCAATAGAATATTATGGTCAGATGTTCACTACACTTAATTTGTATCTCAACTAATTTAATCAATTTCTTCCTTAGCATTTTTTTTCACAGCAGTTGGTGCCTTGTGATTATCTGTTTTCAAATGGGCTGTTCTGTACAACAGTTTCAGACCTCTTTCAGTATGTAGGAGGAACTTATCTGTGACGTTTTCTCTTGTACTGATTTATGCTACAAGGAGATAAGTTGCCAGAGGTGAATTCCCGATGCATGAATTTTGTTCTCTCATTTGACCATTGTATTAAAATAGAGGTGGAACTGTATGTTCCCTGCTTTTGATGTATGAGTGTCAGTATTTCTGGACTGCAGTGTGAAGTGTCCTCTCTGACACCACAAAATCTGCTGCAAACCTCTTACACTGAGAAAAGCTTTCAGTATTTGCCACTTAAGCCAATATTCACCACTTAAGCCAATAATTTTTTAGAACACATGTTACGTAAGACTAATATGGGATTAATTTTCAAACATTAAAGCTATTTATGGCTGTTCCTTGTGCCAAAAGGAGTAGCATATTTCTGCTTTTTAAAACACTCCATGATGTTCTTTGTTGGAAGAGTGGAGGGTTGTAGTGTTCTGTATTTTAGGTTTTTGGTATGAAATCTTAATTTCTGTTTCTTACTGGTCTGATGGTAATTATGAACCCTATGGAATTTGTTCATAACAATCAATAGCTTTTCAATTCCTACAATGGAATCGAAAACATCTCCAGTATCAGCCTGCAATTCTTTTGATGCAGTTTGCATGTTTCATCAAAGGTGTCTTAAAAAAGGTATTTACTTTCATTCACTCACTGCTTTTTCAGTGTGTGAGAAGATTCCACGAGACAAAGGCTTCTCTACGTACACACTGTCAGCTTGGCTGAGCTCTTTGTCCCAAAATAAAAAAGTTCCTTGTTTCTGTTGGTTTGGGGGATTTAACTTCTATCCCTGAGTATGGGGTTGGATGAAAATATTTGTAAAGCAGCTGTTTTGTGTTATACTCAGTTTAGTGCCTTCGTGGTGTTAGGAATGACCTGTTTCTTTAAGTGTTGGTAATAAAGGTTATTATAAAATTGATTGATGCCGTATTACTGTTGCTTGAGTTTGGGGTTTTTTTGCTTCAGTTTTGTTTATACTCCCATGACCAAAAAATAAAAGAAAAAAAATTGCCAATGGGATGTAAATTCCTGTAATGCACGCACCTTGAGAACACTGTTCTGTAACTTGTGTTAAATCAAGTGAGGCCAGCCTGTCTGATGTAAATCATTGCAGTGCCAACTAATCCAGGCTGAATTACTTGAGAACTTCTTACAGAATGCTTATATGCACCTTGCACCTATTACTTGAATTGAGACTAGTGGGGGGCCTTCTTGAATAATAGACAAAAGATTTGTTCTTTCCTATGACAATGAAAACTACTACTGAAATAGTTGAAATGTGAGTTTTGACAGATTCTGTTATTCTTCTGATGTTGTTTATCAGGCTTTCTGTGAACAAGCAAATAACAAATCTGTGTTCTTTTGGGGTAGGAAATGGAAGGAGTTACGTTGAAACTGCATTTTTCTATTACTAATACATCTAGTAGAAAGGTTTTTATTGTATTTGCAGCCCTCTTGCTCTCCTTGGAGGAACTTTGTCAAGAAAGGGAATGAGGGATGGTTTATGCCATTTGTTTTTACAGTGTTCGATTTGAGAAAGTTATTTCCTTGTTGATTTTTAGTAAAGAGGAGGCTTCAGATAGGCAAGATTGATATTCCTGAGACTATGTGTTAGTGAGAACAAAATGGAAATAAATATATTGATAAATTAGGTTAGTGAGAGAGAAGAGAGGAATGAGAGCAATTGCTCAAAGAAATAGTCTTTCAACACAGGAATTAGTGTTTCAAAAATTATTCTCTCATTTGAGAATTTGATTTCATATCCACAGCTCAAACAGGAATAGCATGGACAATGTGCTATAATATAATGGTTGAACTTTTCCAAGACCAAGCCGGCACCTTTTGCAAGAATAGCTTTTCTTGGAGTGCTTTGAACAGCTTGGTGAGACCTCAGTTCCTGCTTCTGGCTCCTGCTGATCTCCTGTAAGCCCTGTGGGAAGGCTGACTGGGAGCCTTGCCTTGTTGTCAGCAGTAGCATTGGAAGGTCTGGGATATCTTGCTCCTGTGATGGCCATGGGCTCTTGAATCATAGCACTAAACTCAGCAGAAATTATGTAGACTCTGCAGTGGGGGTAAAGCAAGATTTTGCCTCCCGGATTTAGAGGCATAGTTGATCTCAAATTTTGGGAGGTAAGCAGAGAGATCTCTCAGGTGAGAGGCAAATTCTTGACTTCAAAGCCAGCAAAGGCTTCCAGACCACAGCAGTCCCACTGAAATCAGATGAGGGGCTGCAAGATGTTGATAGGAACAATATCTTACTGACATACATTTTTGTCCCACATGCTTTATTAGTTGGAATTGAGTACAGACACTGTTGGTGGTACCTGGCCAGGGCTGTGCTAGTAAACCAAACAGCGCCCAGGCTGGAGCACTGGCCTGTTGTTGTCTATTTTGCATAATTGTGAGGATCTTCCTTGGCATGCTTTTGTCTCCTGCAGTGAGTAGCCTTGCTGATGATGTCAGGGCAGTTTGTGAAGCAGCATTGGCCAGGGTCTGTTCCCACCAGTCCATGTGGAAAAGCCCACCAGTTTCAGAGGAAAAAGTATGAGAGATCACCAATATGGGTGTGGGTTGTGATGCAGCACCACTGTTTATAATATAAACTTGAGAGGCTGGTTTTGCTCTCCGGTTGTTTATACACTGTATATCGATAAGAGTAATACCCTCTACTAATTTTGAGCTCTCTTCACTTGGGATCTCTCCTTTCATATGCATAAGAATCATGACTTTAAACAGTATTTGAGATGGTCTTTCAGACAATCTTAGATTTGCACTCTTTCTCTCTCTCGCATTTCAGCAAGTATTTAATCTTAGACCCCACAAGCTTGGCTGTGAGAATGTTTGTTTCTGTCAAAAGATTTGGTTTTAATGAATGGATCAACATTTTTGAACAAAAAATACCCTAAGTCAGAAAATTATGGTCTGGCTTTAAAACTGTATTCAGCAAAAGAAAGGCACTGAAACAGAATTGGTGGCTTTCCTGCCTACTGTGCACTCACACTAAGGGTTACAATTTATCCAGAAAAGTAAAGACCATTTGTTTAAATTAATCACTCCCTGACAACAATGCCAGTCTTCTCTTGTCTAGGTGGAGCTCTAGATGCAAAAGAGCAAACCCAGTAAGGTCAAGCAGTAGTGTAAGTGAGAGGTAGGAACCAGATTTTTACAGGTAAAATGAACCTACCACTTGACTTTCATATAATCATAGAATCATTTAGGTTGAAAAAATTATAATCTATCTGGGAATATTTTGATGCCACATTGTTCTAGGGGATGCACCAAGCGATAAAAACTCCTAGTTAATGTTTCAGAACACTTAGTGTTACTTCTAAATTTAGTGTTCTGAAACATAGAAAAATAACTTACATTCCTGACTGCCCAGTCATCATACCATGGAAAATAGCAAATAGCACATTGCCGACTGTGGTAGTGGTGCTGCATGAATTGCTTTTACGTCTTCATAATCTATACCTAGCAGAATTGCTTGCTGCTATTGTGCAATGAATAGGGCCTACTGAGTAGGATCTCTCTCTCTTTTTATGTTTTATGTAATTATACCTAACAAAAAAGGCAGAACTTTCATATGAAAAATCTTCAGATAAAGAGTTTTTTATAAGTAATGGAGATAAAGATTTTAATTTTTTCCTTAAGTACCTATTCCTCTTTATTTTTACTGGTTTTCCTTTTTTTTTCAGTGTAGATCAAAGAGCCATGAAGAAATCTTTAAACACTATACCTCTAATTGTGAGTAGGAAAAGTTGAAAAACCTCACTACCCTGTAATAAATTCACAAGCAGCAGACATGATATTTTGCCTTTAGCTTCTGAAATATTTGTCTACATGCTGTAAATTGAAGCTGAACTTGTTAGTTGCCTGGAGTAAGAGTAGGCAGTTACAGTGTGTGTGTGCTGTGTGAGGAAGGATGCCAAATGAACAAGTGGGCCATCAAAGACCTGGTGTTGCCAACACTACTGTTAGCTGGAATGGCCATACCTTCCTCTTCTCAAAGACTGTTGCGGTGTACACCAGGACCATCTGGTGTTTCACTTCCTAAATCTCTTAACTTTTTGCTGCACACCCTGACTTTTGCTTCCACAGTCTCCCTCATGCTGGTCTGTCACCTCCCAAAGTGCAGGTCTTACCTGGGCTGGTGTGACCACGCGCCCTTTGCCAGGACGGTCAATTGAGCTCTACAGCTGAGCAGATCTCCCAGCTCTTACCCACCAGTTACAGTGGATCACTGCTGGGCAGCAGAGGAAACATCACTGTTTTCTGTCTAAAACTCCTCCTGGGCATTGGAAACAAATTTCTTCCTCTTACAAAGACAGTTTCATCCTTAGTCAGAACATTAGGGATTGCTGTCTGGCTGGTTTCCAAGCAGGCGGGTGATCTGCTGTGCTGGCCTTGGCTGTTGCCTTTGCAATGATTGTGCACGCACAGAGTGATCTGCGGAGATGTAGCAACCTTTTTTCCAGGTTGGCATTTTCTTCTCTGCGTGTCAAACAAAGTAAAACCTAAGCATGTATCATCTCCCAGCAAAGTTAAATCCAAGTTTAACCCAAGTGTGTGTGGGTTTTTTTGGGAATTAAAATAAAGTAGGCTGGTATTGATTAAACAACCACAGTGATTATGGATGTTAGAAAGAGGGGAGTGGGTTCTGCTGTTTTATTATGTTTCTTATTGTGTTTTATTTTTCACTCCAAGAGTCGTTTGCCTTCTGCAATATAGAAGAGCACCTTGGAGCTATTGGGAGAAGAATCAGTAATGTTTATAATGGACTATCTTTGGCTGCCGTTCTCCCAGCTATGAGTGGGCTGGGCTGGTATGGACAAGAAACCAGTGACTCAGCTGATAAGTTCCCCTGAAGCTTTTCAGTAATGAGATTCTTGGCTAGGAGAAGACTGCAGTACTTTTTCCTTTGGGAGCAAGTCCTTTAGGAACCGAAATCACCCTTCGTTCTTTCTCAAATGATTAGTAATCCTGAGAGTACAGAGAAGCGTAGAGTGTTTTTGTCACCAGGAATTAATTTCTAAAAGTCAGGTGTGTTTATTAAATCTTAGCATGCTTTCTCAAAGACTCTTCCAAACCTTTGGAAAACACACACCCAAGTGTTACAGCCTCACAGATGGAACAAGCCTCACTGGGCAGACTTTGCATTTTCATCCATATATGTTTGTCAGCTGAGTCTTGTCCCATCTCCTGAAAATCATGAGGCTGAGAAAGAGCCATGTAAGTCCAGGCAGTTAAACAAATGTAGAAAAGTGGAATAGCAAGCACAGCATTTTGTAAAAAATCGAGTGGAAATGATTCACTTTCATTTCTCTGTGTTTCAGCATCATGACGTTCATTCAAGCTGAAAGCAATATTGTTCTGGCTGTCATTTCACTTGCTTTTCTAATTGTGTTTTGCTGCTGCCTCTATAGATTATTAATAAACCATAAATTATTCTCCTAATAATTCTGCTAATGGCCATTATTTTCTTTTTCATTTTGATGCATGTTTTCTCATTTCAATGGTAGTTATATTTGTTAGTTTACGAAATGGAGGAACAGAAGCGATTGTCTGTGAATGTCAAAACAGTGTGTTAATCACCATTAAAACAAAACCACAAGTGTCCACAGTTTTTGCACAGCTTTGTGTAGGGAGATTTCCTTGCTTATTAGAGCATCATCGATTGTCAGCATCCTCTCTCAGCAGTTCTTAATTCATGAAACTTGTACAACCATGTCTTCTTTTTATTGGTAAATCCATGATTCATCCAGAGAGGTTTCATGATCTTACCTGCATAAGGGCAGCATGAGTGTTTGTTTTATACCTTCGTGTATTGGGTCTGACTGAGACAGAGTTCCCTTAGCAGTCCCCACAGTGCTGTGCTTTGCACTGGTAGCTGGAAGGGTGTTGATAACACGCCGGTTTTTTGGCTCCTGCTGAGCAGCGCTGCCACTCTGACATTCCTTCCCCCAGCAAGGGGCTGGGCGTGGGCAAGATCCTGGGAGGGGACACAGCCAGGCCAGCTGACCCACATCAACCAAAGGGCTATTCCATACCATGTGACATCAGCTCAGATATAAAACCTCTGGGAGAGAGGAGGAAGGGGGGGCATTTGTTAGTGTGCAACATTTGCCTTCCGGCGAAACCACTCCATGTGCTGAGGCCCTGCTTCCTGGGAAGTGTCCGAACATTGCTCACTGATGGGCAGTAGAGATTAACTTTTCCTTTCGCTTGTGCACGTGCAAACTCTCACTTGTTCTTTGTTCCTTTTGCCTTAGTAAACTGCTCTTATCTCAACCTATGAGTTGTTTTCCATCTTATTCTCTCCCCTATCCCACTGGGAAGGGAAGCGATGAAGCGGTATAGTGGGCACCTGGCACCCAGCCAAGGCCAAACCACTACGCTTCTGCACTGACTGTACATGTACTGGTGTAGTTTGTTCCCTGCCTGCCTGTATCTCTGTGTGCTGGCATCAGTTCTGCCATTGACTTTGAAGGACTAGATGTTGGTTCTACCAGGAGCTAATATTTCAACATATCTGTGCCTTTTGTTTTCCATTTTTTCTCTGCAACTGGGTGGAGACACTTAAAAGTTACTGGAAGAGTCCAGTTCTGTAATGTTCCCCTTCTCTGTTGCGTTGAGAGTAACCTTACTTTTATCCTTGAAGCCTGAGTAATGAGGGAGGTTATTAAGTTGACTGATGTCCTGCCACTATTGCTGAATTTTTCAAGCCAGGCCTTCAATTAGTTTTCACTTCTTGCCAATGCAAAAATTATTTTTGGGCCATGAGAATGTAAATTGATTATAAAGTTTGTATCTGACTCTAGTTAACTGCTTTGGTAATACTGGGGAGGAAGAAGAAACTGCCCTTTGCTGGTTTTGCAAAAGACTAGTTGTTTTTGTGCTGTTGCTAGGTATATTCCAGTGTGAGACTCTGTGAAGGAGGGAGAGATGTGCAGTGAGCCCAGCCTCCTCCTCTGGATAATGATAATACAAGATAGTTTTGATTTGGTCTCATTTCTACTCTTCAAAACTGCAATCATTGTCTTGTCTATTCCTTAATATAGATAGCCTGTTAAAGTAAATGACATCACCCTGGAATACATATGCACTCAGAATACCAGCCACTGCCACCCCTGATTGCAGATGTAGCCACAAAAATAGACAGAAATGAATTGTCCATTCTCCCAGTTGTTGTATATCTCACTGCATACATTATTTTCCTTGCTCTTTAGCTCTAGGTTGCATATGATTATTAGATAATCTCTATTTTGGTTTCTCTTTTCTATGTAAAAAGCATTTTCTTGGGGGGATTTTACAATGAGAAACTTAGTGCTTTAAAAGACAAATGGTTTGTAAAACTTCTTCCCAGAAGAGGTCCAACACGTGAGAGACAGCCTGTCTAAGAACTGAGTTTGTTTATGAAGTGCTTTTTAAATTGAACTGCTGGAATTTCACCTTCAAAGCTTATGTTTGCTCTCTGCAAGGCTCACTTATCTTGTCACAGCTGGGTTTTTACTATGTGTATATATATATATTTACATATATGTGCATACCTATATAGATGTGTGTATATATATATATATATATGTACACCCACCCCACCTACATGAATACTTAACAAAGCAAATATGTATGCATATATATATTGTTCTGAAGAGTTAGCATGTCTTGATTTTATATATTTTTGAAGAAATTTTATTATAAAAAATGGAAGGAGATGTAACAGTACATATAAAAGCAAAAAAGCAGTGTTCAGTCTCAGTCCTTGCTTCCCTGGTTGGTAATTGCTAATGATATCCCTATTGCAAAACTTGGGGTTGTCTTTTGTGCATTCATGCCTTCAGAGTATCCCTACTGTGCTTTCATTATATGAGGTGATTATTCATAATAGTGTAATTCAGATCATGTTATGGAAAATAGTGTTGCTAGGGGAAAAACATCTTTGGCTTGGAATCTTACGTACTTACGTGAAAGTCAGAAACTTATTTGTCAGTTCGAAGAGAGATGCAGTGAAAATGTGAAAAGGGTTTACTTTTGTCTTTGTATCTGCTTGCTTGTTTTGTTTCCTCTTTTAAATAGTTTCTACCTGAAGATAAGATGTCATGTACAATGTTGCTGTGCTAATAGGAATGGTTCATGACATGATGATGCATTTATGGTACAGGTACCTGGAGTTGGAGAGCAGCGGTCATCGAAATGAAATCAGGTTGCATTATCGTTCAGGCAGTCATCGCTCCCACACGGAAGTATTCCCATACATTTTGGCAGATGATAAATGGCACAGACTTTCCTTAGCAATCAGTGCCTCTCACTTGATTTTACATGTGGACTGCAATAAGTAAGTAAAGAGTGTTGTTTTATGAGAGATTGTCAGTCACATTTGAAATATTCCAGTTCTGAGTAAATTGTATTATAACCATTTGGAACTATATTTTCCCCTTCCTTTTCAGAATTTATGAAAGAGTTGTGGAGAAACCTTTCATGGACTTACCTTTGGGTACAACCTTTTGGCTGGGACAGAGGAATACTGCACACGGTTATTTTAAGGTACACGTTCCCTGAAAGGAAAGACGTGAACTTAAATAAAATGATTAAAGGATCGAAACATCTTTCATATGATGAGAGGCTGAGAGAGCTGGAATTTTTCAGCTCGAAGAGAAAGCTCAGGAGGTGTTGGGGGGATCTCCTCAATGTGTATAATTACCTGAATTTGTGAGGGGAACGAAGATGAGGGATCCAGACTCTTCTCAGTAGTGCCCACTGACAGGCCAAGAAGCAATGGGCAAAACCTGAAATACCTGAAATTCCATCTGAACATAAGAAAACAATTCTACTGTGAAGTTTGTCAGAGTGAGACTGCTGTGGAGATACTCAAAAGCTATTTGGACACAGTCCTGGGCAACCTGCTGTGGCCAGTCCTGCTTGAGCAGGGGAGCTGGAGTAGATGACCTCAGGAGGTGCATCCCAATCTCAAGCAGTGTGTGCTTCTGTAATCAGAACACAGTTCTTGGATCACTTTGAAATTGCTCTTTGGCCTTTGCTATTGGAGAGCAGCAAACTGGCTACTAATTATATCTTAATAACTAAGCATGCAGGTAAAATATGCCTGCAAGCATGGGATCTATTCTTCTGGGTGAAACTATCCCTTTCAGATATCACAGTTGAATTTCATGCTGAAATTTCCCTAAGTTCTTAACAACATGCAACTCTGCACCTTCATAACAGACAGGTAGTTTATCAGCATTTTGCAAGCTTTATGGAAGAATCCCCATAAAATTTGTTGTGGTTTAACCCCAGCTGGCACCACCTAGCCACTTGCTCACTCCCCACCCTGGTGGAGTAGGGGAGAGAATTGGAAGTGTAAAAGCTAGAAAACTCATGGTTTGAGATAGAGTTTGATAGGTAAAGCAAAGCCACACAAGCAAAGCAAAACAAGGGATTCATTTACCACTTCCCATGGGTAGGCAGGTGTTCAGCCATTCCCAGAAAAGCAGGGCTGTATCACCTGTAGTGGTTACTTGGGAAGACAAATGTCCCCTGCTTCCTTCTTCTTACCCCAGATTTAAATGCTGTGCATGATGCTGTATGGTCTCAGGTACGACCCCTTCTTTGGTCAGCTGGGATCAGCTGTCCTGGCTATGTCTCCCAACTCCTTGTGCACCCCCAGCCTCCTCACTGGTGGGATGAGATGAGGAGCAGGAAAGACCTTGTNGGATCAGCTGTCCTGGCTATGTCTCCCAACTCCTTGTGCACCCCCAGCCTCCTCACTGGTGGGATGAGATGAGGAGCAGGAAAGACCTTGTTGCTGTGTAATTTCTGCTCAGCAATAGCTAAAACATCTCTGTGTATCAGCACTATTTCCAGCACAAATCCAAAACACAGCCCCATACCAGCTACTGTGAAGAAAATTAACTCTACTCCAGCCAAAACCAGCACAAACTCATTAAAGGTTTGCATTAATGTATTTTTCTTGACTCTAGTTTCTTTAATCTTCACATCTATTTAAAAGTTATAGCTTGTAAAAAATTTGCATTTTATTTAAAAGAGTATTTAGAAGTAACTGAAACTGCAGCTGCTTTCACGTTATTTTTAAAGGTCATTTTCAAGCTTTTCTGCAGTGACTAACTAAAAATAACAATGAATTCAAAACCACCAAACTCCTGCCACATAATTATATCTTGACGTTTAATATTACATCTTCAGAAATTTTTCAGTATGCCTATACATCTATCTATTTTAATTTCTGCATATTCTTCTATCACTGAATTGGGTCCAGGCAATAAGCTGTTTATTCATAAGTATTGTTTTTATCAGGTAGTTTTTCTGTGTGGGCTTTAGTGTTTTACATGGTGAATGAAAAACATAATTTTGACAGGTAAAAATAATGTACCCTTTTGTTTTCTCTCCACTTACACATAGGGCATAATGCAAGATGTGCAATTACTTGTCATGCCTCAAGGATTTATTTCTCAATGCCCAGATCTTAATCGCAGTAAGTCTATTAATTCTTAAATCATGAAATGAAAGGTATGCTTTGTACCTTCTTTCTGTCCTACAAGCTTTCTTAAAACCTTGAATTTAAGTGTATTGGTTGTCAGCTTTGACATGATTGAATCTATAGTGAAAACGTTTGCTTGGGTTTTTTATTAACACATATTTTATTATTCTAGCATGCCCAACTTGTAATGACTTCCATGGACTTGTGCAGAAAATTATGGAACTGCAAGACATTTTAGCAAAAACATCAGCTAAGGTAATGTTTACTAGGATTCAAGTCATGGGAGAAATGAGGACTGTCAGTCTTTAATTGCTGTCTTTTTGATTATTGGTGCTTATATAGGGTTGAGCACATGGCTGTGTGCAGAACATCCCTACATGGTGTGTTTACATCTTTATATTTACGTACCTGTGCCTGACATTTATACATAGAAATTCCCACTTCAGAGAGTTTTCTTGTGTTTTACTAGTAAACAGCGTCCAAATCCCTGAGCAAGGAAAGGGCTCATAGATATCCAAACTCTACATATTAGGCTAATAAATCAATAAACCTAGAATGAAATAGGGATTTGTACTTATAGTATTTACTGCAGCAAGGCTTACCAAGACTTCTCTAGACCTGAGCTGCCAAAGGCACATTTAGACAAAATATGTGCAAGACAAGGAATTAAGAATCCAAGCAAGACCTTTGTTCTTTCTTTCCTGTAGTATATTACACCAAAAGCATTCATGTCCGCTGGTGAAAATAGACTAGTCTTCTGATTCTAAATGTCAGTTCCTTAGGAATGCTGTTACCTGAATGATTCGATACACAAATGTTAAAAATGCCTTGGCTGAAATGCAGAAGAATTGCTAACATGTTGGTTTTGAGCTTTACTTTCATTTGGACACTCTACTCAGATTTTGGTCTTTTGCCCATAACCTACTATCTGCAAGTGTTTTATGTAGAGCAAGATTCTTGGTCACTTCACACATACAAAGATGAGAAATCAGTGGTTGTACCCATCTTGACCTGCTCATTTTGTTTCATGATGTCCCTGATGTCATGATGATGAGAAAGATGAAATGCATTGTGTCTTACGTCTTAATTTCTGCCTCTGAATGAGTGATGTTTTAATCATATTGTATTTAACAGTAATTATTTTATTGTCTCTGACTGCATTTTCCTACATATATTGTCTCATCTGCACACTTGATGATAAGGGGGGCAGTTTGAATTGTGTTTTTACTAATGTGGAAGCCACTTACAAATTCAAAACATCTTTGTGAACTGTAAATACAGTTGTCTCAAGCTGAGCAGAGGATGAACAAGTTGGATCAGTGCTACTGTGAAAGAACCTGCACAATGAAAGGCACAACTTACAGAGAGTTTGAATCCTGGACGGATGGCTGTAAGAACTGCACTTGCATGGTATGGCTATGGTTTGAGTGGAGAGTCAGGAACTCCAGTGTTTGCTCTGATTAGTTTTGAGGCAAATAATAAGAAATAATAATAATAAGGCAAATAATAATAAGAAAACTTCTAGATTTGTGCTAGGTACTAACAACAGAGTGCTTTAAAACATCTAAATCTAAGGAATAGTGTTTAATGCATTTTCCTATTTTTTCAGCATTGCTAGCATGTGTAGCTCCTGTATTTCATGTCATCCTATGCAGATGCTATGCACTGTACTTAGCTATCATGTTATTCCCATGTACTGAGTTGTAAACGGGTTCTCTTGAATACTAATTCCCTGCTTTTTGTCACTATAAACACAGCCTTTTTCTTGGCAAATGATTTAATAGATCCCTTGTGTCCAATTTCCTTTGGTTGCCTTTGGTTACATCTCAATAAGTAATAAAAGTAAAATGTCAGGGTCATGTGCAAGCTCCGTTATACTACAAATGAAAAAGATTTGGTGGATGGAAGATTCCCAAAGGTATCACAACTCTAGGAGTGATTGCAAGTATACTTTCATGCTAAACCATGGCATCTGTATTATTGTCCATTCATGTAAAACTCCTTCATTCCATTTGAACTCACTAAATACCTAATCCAAAGGCCATTAGTAATCGGTGAAAAGGCTGTTGTTGTCTGAACTGCACCTTAGATTGATTTGCTACTATGTACAATTATTTAAATGGATCTCTTTAAGCTTAGTACTTTTAAAAAGCTTTTTATTTCTGGAGGGATATTAATTTTTCTTTTAGTATTTTATGGTATCAAATCTGGTTGATAGATGTTTAAAATTCTTAGAATTTAGTGCTAAATGCATTACATATTTTTCTCTTAGATTCTTCTCACGACTATAATATTACTACCTTTTAGAAATGTATCGTCTCTTACATAAAATCAGAAAGCAGAATATTGTTCTATGCAGCTATTTCACAGTAATCTGTCAGTCTTTTGCTGATTGGCAGAATGTTTTGCCTCCAAATAGATTTGCCTCTAAAAAAAATTGATCATTATCATCTTAAAGAACACATCATTCATGTTGAAAGACTGTATGTGTGACATTCTAAAGGTATAGTTTCTGTTCCTGTAGTTATTAAAAGACTCACATTAAAATGTTTTTTCGGGTGTTGTTAGAAAGTTCATTGCATTTAAAAATAGGCTTTCGAGTTCCTGTGTTTGAGAACATCTCTGCTGTTACTAAATAAAGCCACCAGTTAAGCACCTTTTATTTTCCTAGAACGGTACTGTGCAGTGCGAGGCTTTGATTTGCCCCCTTGCTGACTGTCCACTTAACTCTGCCCTGGCCTATGTGGATGGCAAGTGCTGCAAGGAATGTCAATGTAAGTTCTACTGTTGTGCCTCCTGCTAATGAATACTTTGAAATCTTAAAGAATATGAACCTTCTGTAAATATGTCAGTGTGAAAACTGGTCATTAAATATTTGGGTTGAGGAATCAGGGAACTTAGACTTCTCTGAAGTTTTTCTGGGAAATCGATAACCAGAAGGTTTTAATATTTCGTGTGGGGATATTTTGTTTCATTTTAGTTATTTTTATTTAGCATAGATATTTCTTATCAAAGTTTTAAAAGAAAAAAAATTTACTTATAAAGCTTTCTACAGACTTCCATTATCTATCTTTTAGACCCAGCTGCTAGAAATTGAAGAACAATTGCCTGGTGTTTGTTTTGACCATTGTGTCTAGCACCTTTACCACAAGAAGAGTGTACTTCCAACCTTATGTTATAGCGCTTAGAAATGGAGGTTCAGATTTATGATTCTCCTTCTGTAGTTAAGGGAAGAGAAAACAAGAAATCAGCAAAACCCAGACACCTAGAAACATTCTTTCACAAAAGGTCATAAAAGAATGACAGGAAAAATGGAAAAAGGTGATTTAATGTTGTCATTTAGGATAGGACACATGATTAACTTTTGGTTTTGTTGCAAATAGGGCCAGAGAAAGGGGATTTCAGGTTAAGCACTCCCTGAATGGACTATATATAGCATTTCAGATTGATTACGTACATGTATTCCATATGTGATGGTTAGTTATTTAGGGTTATGGCAGAATCCATTCTTGAAATTGAGCATGAGATGCACAGCCTTCTTTATTCTGTAAATGTTGAGATCTTTTCTGTGTGGTTTCGTCACTCTTCTGCTCTTGTATAAAACTTCTTACAGAGTATAGAGAAATACATAACTGGTTAAAATGACATGTTGTAAGATAAAATTCAGGAAGATGTTTTGTACTCCATTGATCTACCTCCCACAGGAGTTTATTAATATTTAATTGTGTTAGAAGTTACACAAACCATTCCTTTTTATGAAACCTTAATAACTTACTCAAGTAGATTAATTCTAATTAAGAGGAAATGAGAATTCAAATACTCTTTTTTTAACCAGCTACACAGAATTTCCATGCATATTAGATGACTCAGGGAATTGGTAATTCAGGGATGTGAGATGTGTGGCATTCAAGCCTCTGTTTGAGGCTATTTGAATCTCTGACCATGTAGGCAGAATTTGAAAACCTGATCCTCTGAAGTATGTTTTTGTAATGTACTGCCTGTGAATTGAGTTGTGAATTCTCTATCTGGATGTTAATGGGGAAGCACTCACATCATATAACTTCTTCCAAAGTTGTTTTTGTTGGGAGTCTTGACAAGACTCAAGAAATGCGAATGAGCATATAAACACTGACCTTGTCATACAGCATTGATACTTGTCCTTCGAATTAAGATACAGTTCTGGTACAGCATACTGTGAAATTTACTCTGATATTTCCTCTTTGATATCCTTAATATTATCAAAAGCATTTTAGCTTTCAGTGTTGTTAATTTGATTCCAGTACATAATTCAATTTATAACTAACATGCACACATACTACTCTCTTGACAAACTACCAGAAAAGTAATTAGATCAGAAAATATAAGTAAAAACTGCTTTTGAAAAATTATTCTTAATTTCATTTAGGTTGTTTGAAATTACTTTTAAAATAAATCAAGCCATTTTTAAAGTGGCTAAATTCCTGGAACCAAAGGACTGAGAATGTAAATTGGAGTCGCATTGACAAGGTAGTTAAATTCCGGTGAAAGAGTGGTACTTAGAGGCAATGCAGGCTGCAGGACTCTCACTTATTCTCCAGGCCAGTTTGATGAAAATGCTAACTTGTCTCTGAGTTCATATATATGTGCCAGCTGTATTCTGTCTTGGTATCTTCAGCTCAGGGTCTGAGCTGATGGAGGTCAGTGTGCTCGGTGAACATGGTTCTTGCTTGAGGGGTCAAAACTGAGTTGCTGCATTTGGATAGGTTCTGAGAATAACTTAATTGTTTCCAATGCTTAGCACAACATCAAGGGATGTAGCTTCTGACTAGATAATATAGAGTGAACACAGATGGCTTATAATTGGGAAAATAGCTAGTTAGGGTGTATTGCTCAAGGAGTCACTATCCTTAGTTTTGGACAAGCAATCATAAGTGCTGAGAAAAAGTGATGCCTGATAGACTGTTCTTTAGCTGGATTTAGTATTTGTTTCAAGACAGAACATTTATGAATATCGATGTTTCCTTGCTGTTATTTACAGTATCTCATACCAGATGATGGGTAGTTTCTGCCAGACTGTTTTCTGAGTAGAAGTCCCAGGCAGTGACAGCTGCTGCAGCCTTGTGGCTGTGTCTTGCTTCCCCAGGGCTGAGTGTTTCCTTCCACACTTCTTCCTTTCTTCTGCTCGTGTTAAAGCAAAGCCACCACAAATCAAAAGAATGAGATAGGATTTAATGACAGCTAGCAAAGAAGAATTAAGAGTGTAGCACTTCAGGCTCTTTCAGTGACCAGCAAGCAGGCTTTCTGTTCTTTGCATTTTAATTTTGTTTGGGTTACTTTTTAAAAAATCTTCTTTTACCCCTCAGTGGTTGAGGATGGAGTAATTCTGCATGGTTTTAGGCATGTAGAATTTGGGAATACAATCTGAATTGGCTTCACTTGCACTGGTAAATAAAATAGGGTAGGCACAGTCCTGTGGCACTTGTGGCTCACATCTACATGGCTAAACTCTCTTCTCCTTCTACCCCCCAGCAGATTATCTACCTCCAGATGGTTGACTGGGAATGGCCTCTGATCAGAGCTGTCCCTCCAGCAGTGCCTGGCACTGCTTCAGAGCATCTTGGCTGGTGCAGGCCAGAATGGTGCCATGATGTGTGATCTGCTAACACTCAGACTGCAGGGAGGGTTACACACCATAACCAAGCATTTTTCGAGCCTGCTGTCGCTTGCTGTTTCATTTACCTGTCGTGTTTCATTTACTGGTTGTGGACATCACCACTTTGGCTCTCTTGATAGAGTTCAAGAGACTGGCACCTCCAGAGGGCACTTGCTGGAACAGATGGGATGAGTTGCCTTCTGGAAGTGGACCTCTCCTTCCATGGGTTGTATACAGAACCCAGGTGATTAGACAGTGAATTTATAGACAGCTAAAGTTGTGAGATTAGTCTTACATCAGTTACTGTGGTGCATATCATGTGTGTCAGATAGGAATGTAAAGTGCTGAATTTTCAAGCCTGGTTCTGGCATTAAGCTGTTCGGCTAAGAGACTTTCCCACACTGCCAAGTCCTGGGAATTAAATTTCAGCCCAGTCCAGCATTTACATTTTGGACAGTGCAGCTTTGTTATGTCTTGCTTGATGACATTTTCAACACTTTGGAAATTTCAGCACAACTGACTCTTCATGTTTTTCTTAAATGTTTAGTTCAGGCAAGAACATTTAGTCAAGGGTGGTTTAGATTTTTTTTTTTAAACAATATTGCTTTGACTTTCATTCTTCTTGTGAACCAAAAGAAAAAAGCCACAAAACCAACAAGAAAACCCTGACCTTCTCTCCCAACTCCATATCTTTGTTTGAGGCCATTCAGACAACTTGTACTGTTTTGTCTTGTGTGAAGGTCGATGCTGGTAGCATGAGGAATGGCAATGCATGCAAATTACCACTGTGTTTTCTATTAGCTGTAATGGGCTAAAAGAAGCAGCAATCTTCCAGGGCAGATGAATGGGCCAGTGTGTTGGATATATGTTTCAGCTGTAGACAATACAAAATTCAGTCCAGCTACCACAGCATACATCTTAGTGCAATGGGAGCTTCCTGTGGAGAATTGTTTGGAGCTGGAAGGCAGAGACTACTTTTTTTCTATGTTCAATGCAATTTTAAACCTTTCTGAGAAGGTATGTGTGAAAGATCATTACATTTTTTTCTCCTGTGCAGAGGCAAATGCGCTGTGTGGTGACAGGCACTGATACGAATCGTGGAGAGATTAAGCTGCCCTTCGGACCCTATAAATATTGCTTTAGACCACAGACTTGGCTTAAGAAGTACAAGGACAAGTTGATTTCTTTTAAGTGAGTTCTGGAAGCACTGCCAATATCTTAGCAGATGAGACAATTGGTGCTTGGTCAGCAGATCTTATTATGGTAATGTTTTTTTAAGTCAGTGTATTAACACTAAGGCATCACTTCCAAAAGCTATACACTATCTGCATTCTTTTTTAAATGGAAGTAGTGCATTTTAGCAAATTAGCTGATTTTTGTTTTTATAAGGCCAGAAGTGATATTTGTGCCAGCATCTGGTGCAGTAATAATTCCCATCACCAAAGACTGATTTCCCAGAAGAAATTGCTCTCTTCTCATCACTTTCCTCCTCACAGTGACACTGCAGGTATTTATTGACCTAATTGCAAACAATTTAAATCCATCCCAACAGATTCCAGTAGAGGTTAAACTCTGAGCCATTATGGTCTAATCTGCAGGATGTGATTTTTCCATATACCTGTTCTGTTGGGTTTTTTTTTCAAGATAGGATACTTGATGTGTTTGTGGTGCATTGTAGCCAAATCCACACTCTAACAAAGTATTTTAAGCCACTGTGAGAGGCGTAGGGTTGTACTGGATCAGCTCACAGTTCTGGTGCTAGCAGGCGTGGAGAGAGTGTGTAAAGCGGTTATATAACTTGGGAAGGATTTTTGAACAAAATGATTAAAACACAAATATGGACATTGTAGCTCTTAATAACATACATGGGTTTCTGATGCAGTGATCTGTCTTGCTAACTTAGAGAAACTTTTAACTTTATGATTAAAGTTAAAGGGATTTTCCCTCTGGCTCTTCATAATACACTGATTTTTTTTTCTCCCCAAAGCTAGACAGTCTTCTGCAAGGTCCAGCACTTGTAGCCTACTGACACAGAGTGAAGGAGCTGTGAAAGTTCATCTGCTTCTCCTTTGCAACAGCAATTGACCATCAGCAAGAGTGCAAAATTCTTATCTGGAAACCTAAGGAATATTGATTAAACTTATTCTGAAATTCATAATTTATACAGGTGGTTAGAAGCATGGTGGACTTAAGCCTGTGCTGTTTACCAAGTTCCATCTTTTCGCAAAATTGCCACTTTTTTCTGGGCTTTCATCCTCTTGCCTTAGGTGATGTCCATCAGTAGCAAGGTGGGATGCCAGCCCCTGCCTTGTTCACCCAGGTGCTGGAGAATCTTCTGCATTCTGTGTGGCACAAAGAAGAGGCTGCAGCTTGGAGAAGTGATTGAATGACAGGATTAGTCACTGACTGAACAGGTCATCTTATCCTTGCAGTGAATCAGAAAAAGGGAAATGGAAGAGCATCTCCAGCAGGCTGGCTGGAACATGGCACGAGTCCAAGGGCTGTGGGCAGCCAGCAGGCTCAGGGTGTCAGAGCAGGCATCAGTACTGGAGAAGGAAGAGGCAGTTTTTAGCATCAAAAAAATGATTAGTCATTTATCATAGCTTTTTCTGAAAATGCCCACTTTGGACTATAAAAGAGAAGCAACATTTTGACTAATACAAAAAATTAGTTGCATTTTGATTTTATGACAGATAAAAAGCATTATATACCCACTTGTACTATTGAGATGAATTACATTGTGCTTTACTGACTGTTTAAATAATGTTATTACTTCTTGTGACTTCAAAAGAAAGTCAGTATTCATATTAATTTAAAAATAGGACACAATTTTTCTATTTAAATAGTTTTACAAAGGGTAAAAACACGTCCTTGAACTCATGTACCTCAGTAAACTCAGTGAAGCTATTTTGCATTTACAAAGCTATAGTAGAAAATCATAATTGATGCATGTGTTATTTGTGAATCCGGCATAGCTCCTACAGTGTCAGAGTCTCACAGAAGGGCTGAGGTTGGAAGGGACCTCTGGAGGTCTCCTGGTCCAACCCTCCTACTCAAGCAGGGCCACCTTGAGCAGGCTGTCCAGGACCGTGGCCAGGCAGCTTTCTCTACACAGATGGAGAGTCCACAAGCTCCCTGGGCAACCTGTGCAGGTGCTCGGTCACCTTCACAGGAAAAAAGCTTTTTCTTGTGTACAAATGGATTTTTACATGTTTTAATTTGTGCCCATTGGCTCTTGTCCCGTTGCTGGGCACCACTGGGAACAGTATCTTCTTCATTCCCTTCCATCAGGAGTTTACATACATTGGGAAGATCTCCTCAGAGCCTTCACTTCTCTGGGATGTGTGACATCTCAGGAAGCTGAGACACTCTAAGAATATTTTGGGGCCTTTCCTATGCTGAACTCAAAGCCAGCTGAAGACAATGGAAGGAATCCTGCTGGCTTTGGTAGGCAGGGCCAATCTAATCCTTGACCCAAGATGCTCAGTCTCTGCTGTATTTTTTATTGTAAAACTGTAGAATTTTTCTAACTACTTTTATACCACAGCAGTATTTGGTTTATATCTGTTACACAGCCAATGACAGAATTGTCAGGGGATGTTTGCTGCCAAGCATGTAGTCTCGGGTGACCTTTGTTCTTTTTAAGCTGGGCAGTATTCCTCATCAGAAGGGAAACAGGGAGTCTTTTCACTTGCAATTCACTTGCAATTCTCTCTGAGCAGGAAACTCACTCCTCATTTGTGTTGCCCTCTATAAATTAAAATGCAGCTTATGGTAAATTGAAATAGACCTTACAGTATTTGCACTTCTCAGAATATTTTGTTCCTATGTTTCCTGTGCTCCTTCCCCATGTCCTTTGAATGTCATTGTTCCTTGTTAGCAAAGGAGGGCTGGGGTAGTCAGTGCATGTGCCTGTCTCAGACTTTTCGTGCCTCGAAGTGTGGCTCCCTTGCAGGTGAGCAGCTCTCTCGTAGGTGAGTGGATTTTTAGCTATTCTGGACTCCATGCATTATGGAACTCCACTAAAAGACTCTAGATCTGGAGGCAATGTAGCAGTATATGAGGAGAATTCCAGTTAATGGTAAAATCATCTAGTTTTAGTCTTACGGTGTGCCTGAGGAATGAATACTAAAGTAAAGTATGCTTAAGAAAATTCTTATTCATTAAAATACATTACACTGGATATATAGCAATCGGCACTAAAGAAGAAACTGGAAACATAATATTGGTAATTTTATTGGTAGGGAATTAAAAGTATTTTTTTACATGGAGAATTTTGCTGTAGGCCATCCTCTGCTCTCCTTATAACTTGTTTTGTTGAGGTTGTGTGGGAAAAGAGCTAATCTTTTTCATTCCTTTTTCATTATATTCTTACCAGAAAGTTCATAAAATGTAAAATACCTGCAGCATATTATTCTTTTAGTTTGTTTCCAATGCAAATAAAACATTAACATATGCTAGATATGAATGTATTTGCTTTCAGACAGCTGAGAGTGGACAAATTGGCAGTGTTCCAATTTCTAATAAGTTACTACCCTAACTTTGGTAATGCTGATTTCACCAGAATGTACTTAGTCAGGTAGCTATGAAATAATAATTTTAAAAATCTGATTATATTTATAATAATAAAAATAATCTAGCATTTTTCACAGACAATGTGTTGATTTCAATATGTTTGTTTCCACCAGTTACGTGCTCATGTCGCATGCATCATTGCACTGCGGGGTTGGTTTTTGTTTGTTTTAGGTTTTTTGGGGTCATGGTGTTTTGGTGTTGGTGTTTGTTTTGGTCATGGTGTTTGTTTCCCTTTATTTTTCTTGCTGGCTTTTTTTGGGAGGAGGAGGGGGTGGTGTTTTGGAGTTTTTTTGACCCATAACCAGAGGCACATTGCCAGATCAGCAGCTTGTAGCTGATGTAGTTTTTGCCTGGAGCTTTTATTCTGTAGATCTTGGAAATATCTGTAGTATCAATAGCAACCATCCTCAATGGGCATGTGTTCTGAGAAGAAGTTTTCCTTAGCCAAAAACCCCAAAAGTGCAGGTTTTGGGCAAGGTCACAGCAAAGTAAAAAGTTAGAGGCAGAGAGTACTAAGGGAACTGGACAGAGTTAAATATCAAAACCCTACCAACTAACCAAATGAGATTCATGGCCTGTGCAGTTTTGTGAAAACCCGTTTGCAGCTGACATGTTCTTATTCAGAACAGGATTATCTTGTTGACAAGGATTGTCTGGGTGAAAAGCTGGCCTAGGGGAGACACTGGTAGTAGACACGGGAGTGTAAAAGAAGGCATACGTACAGTTTATTGACAGTGCCTATGTCTATGAAATGAAAAAATGGGAAAGTTGTGAAGGCTGAAACCAAATAAATAAATTACTGGAAGAAAATGCACCACAGAACTGTCAATATTGTGATCTTACTTTCCCTGGAGGGGATGGTAAAATATGAATAAAGTTGATTCAGTGAGATTAATATAAAATGGTGTATACTGTTATCCTTTATTTGTCTTTTTGTGAAGATAATATTTTAAAGCAGTGGATTTCAGTCTTTGGGACTGTGGAAGTTTGACTTTTTTCAGTGGAAACATGTAGTGAATTAAACCATCTACTGCTTGGTTTACTTCTCTTAACCACTGCTTGCATATAGCTTAAGTGTGATGTATAGATCTCCAGGCTGTTATTGATCACTGTTACTACATCTATCAGCTCATAAAATATATTCAGCTTCAAATAATAGTCACTTTGTCCCACGTGAGACACAAGTTTAAAACTGAAATCTTGGCAGATATGGTGTAATAGACCTTTACCCTGCTTCCCTCATCTGTTCTCTTCAAAAACATTATTTCAGTCCTCTTTACTTGAAGAGTTTCTGCTATTTGCTTTTGTTACTGTACCAGGCACAGAACCGTGTCTGTGAAGTTTCTGTATCACTGTTCTGCTGCTTTGCCTATAGAGAGCTTCTACTATTTTTTGTCTTTTTGGGGTTTTTTATTAGGTACCAGTTTCCACTAAGAAGAAAGCTCTGTTTGTTTGTTTGGGAGGGCTGTTGACCATCCTGAGCCTTTCTGTGCAGGGTAGCTGACTAGTATATTTTCTCCTTTTACCTGTCTAGATTTCCTATTCAGAATTGTGTCCTGCAGGAAATGGATAATACTGAGTTACTGATACTTATTTAAGATTTGAGAGAAACATTTCCCTTTTTTCTTTCTCTCAAGATATTTTGCTTCCGTTGTTTTAGCTCTTAGAACAACAGAATTTAGAGAGATGGGGAAGGAGAAGCTAGTTTCACTTTCTGATATAATTCAATATTGTAGTAATGTTATCTCCAAAGCACAATGCTAGCATTATGGTTATTTGCTCCTCACATTTCTCATGAAAATACCAAAGTATTCCCTGTGTATTGAGGCACAGGGGGGCCTGATCACAGGCAATAGGAGGTGGATTCATATTCTCAATCCCAGTGAAGTTCCCCCTAACAAAATCACATTGTTCCACATGAAAGACAGTACTTGTTCTTGCCAAGGTAACACCCTAGATTTCTTATCTAAGTGTGATCATCATAAGTCCCCTGTTCCTACATATTTCTACTAAATGTCCATTTTAGATCTCTGCAGCTAATGAAAAGAAGGCCTCTTCCGATAGTGTATTGATAACAAACTGAAGAATCTGTCAATGCAAACTGCTATTTTTCTCTCATGTTTTGAAGTTTGAAGAAATTTCAAAAGGATTTCATAGAATTAATGAAGTATTTTGTCTGAATGCTATTTAACCTAGTCCAGTAATTTCTGAGGTTCTTGGTAATGAAATGAGTTACATCTAAAGTTGTACCACTTTCTTTCTGTGCAATTGAAATTGCAGAATTGTGCTTTGCCTTATATGGCTTTGATGCTAATAAGCAGTAATTAAAAATGATTTTTAAAAAAAATATACTTTCTGATTCTTGGCTTCCATATAAAGGTAGTGGAAAAATATAGGGTTTCCATATAATGGAAAAGTAAAAAAAGTGAGTTTGTTAATATATCAGTAAGAGGAAAGTAATGCAGGTTTCCTAGACACTAGCAGAAACTACAGCTCCATATAGACAAACACAGTACTTGCACAGTGTGTGAAGTCTGTCTAAAGTCTAGAAAGGTCCTCCTAAGGACAATAGGAGTAATAACAGATACTGTTTTTTGGTTTTTTGAATTACCAGTGACTCTAAGGCTTTCTTTCATTGATGTAGTTCCCAAACAAAAAAAGGAGTAGTCACATTAACAGTTGCTATGAACTCCAGCTTACTGTTTTTTCATGACTGGAATGAGTCATGAATCAGAGCAGCAACAGATGCATTTGGGAGAAATTAGCTGTGACATAGCAGACTCTGTGAACATCTGCCCCAGCTACTTGTAAATTTTTAATTATGTCAAATCCTGGACTGGCTTTAGAGATGAAGTATTGTATTATTTGGGAATGCACAATGGATAATAGTAACTTCTAGCAGCCTTGAGAAACAGGGTGTTAGATGTACATAGGTTTCTATTTAAAGTTGTCTTGAAAATTTCCAAAACTATTGTTAATACCTGATTTTTTTTTAAGACTGGTTTTTAGTTAAATGTTATTTGATAATGAACTTTGAGAGTGAGTACATAACAAATTTGGAAAGCCAATTTGCAAAACTGATTTTAATCAAGATTTCAAAAAATGCATTTATACAGCTGTCTGTGTTAAAAACCTTTTGCTGAACTAATGCTAAGGACTTAGCTTAAGAATGTTAAATACAGTTCTCTGGAGTGTTTGTGATTATGCCAACTAATCCTGTCTTCTGCCTGAAGTGAGGGAGGGAGGAAGAGGATGAAGTGAGGGTCTTAGAACAGGGATGGAAGGATTGGCAGATTCCTTATGTGGGAACAAAAGTGGATGGAAAAAGAGTTGGGGAGAGTTGAAACCCTGCCAGTTTCTGTACTGAGCTAGATGCAGGTTCTTTGAAGAACTGAGATGTAACAACAGTGATAGATGTGACAGTCTGAGCACATTAGGCTGGCCTGTGCAAGGAAGGCACACCTGAGTGTTGCTGTAACAGCCAACTTAATGAGGGGCTGCCTTTTGTAGGAAAAGTGAAAGCACTTGGACCTGAGAGGAAAATAAATACAGTGAGATGGATGCCAGGTCACAGGATGCTGTGCCTTCACTAGTGAGACACGTGCAGCAAAGTCACAGTGCAGAATATCTAGCTAAAATGCCTGTGGAAACTGTTCTGGGCCAAGGAGTCTGACTGAGAATGGAAGCATATGTAGGGTCACTGGTAGTCACTTATATATGGTTGTAGTCTCTGAGTACTTATATGATATGGCAAGCTGATGGTCGGAAACCCACATGACTGTTGGAAATCGCTGTAAATTTTTGGAGCAGATACTGTGTGGAATCTTTGTGACTTGGGAGCATGGAAACGTTGCTTCCAAGTTCTTTTCACCCTAATAAATGCCTGCTTTACTATATTGTGGTGAAGCATGTAGTTTTGGAGTTTGCATAGATCTTTTTTAATACTGTCAAATGAAACTGTCAAAATCTGTGAAAATGCTGCTTTTCAGAGGCACTTGCCTTTTACTCAACTTGCTCACATGATTTGCGTCCACAAAGCTGCAGAAAACCACCCGCTCAGTAGTCACGTGCAAAAATGTGTCTTTTAAAATTATGCACAATTTGTGCACTCTTTTTTTTGCCACGGTAAATCTGGGCAAAATATTCTAATGAATAAAATGCATTATTTCCCCTCTGCCACGTGTTTGAAGTCTCTGTGGAGCAGAGTAACAGTAACACCCTGTAAGCACAGCTGCAGGGGTAGGTGTTTGTCTTCCTGTGGATGGTCTTAACTTACGGCAATGGAGAACGCAACTTTATTTTTGTGTAGTGAATTAACACTGATTGGTGACAACTATTTAGCTCTCATAGACTTCAAAATACTGACTCAAAAGTGCGCAAGTCTTTAGCAGTTTTTCATTAATTTCGGAAATTATCAATACTCAGTCCTAATCAATTTTATTTCATCTTGCATATGGATCCCTGTGACTTGAAGCATGTCTTGAAGTATAAGATGTTCTAGGGAGGTTTCTAGTTTTCTAAACTCTGTTATTTTTCTCTTAACAAAGTTTTCAGAAAAGTACCCTTTACAACTAGCCCAGCAGTCTAGCTGAGAGAAGGTGGAAGGAAGTAGAAATTTCCCTGTCATTAGGAGCTGTCAGCATTTGATGCAATATCTATTAGCACCTTCACTAAATACAGCTATGTCACTGCTGTTGCGGATAGCTGACATTGGGAATCCATCAGACAATGCCTAATCCCACTTTATGGGGATTAAGCAGGCATGTAATATTTGCATTGAAGTTCTCTTGGTCTGTCAGACTGTTGTGCTATTTATAAACCATTAACATAATTGTAATGCACTGGTAATATAATTAATATTAACGTCAGTTGCTTTTCTTCTCTTGACACCCCCTAAAGTTTGTCTTGGTGTTTGATTTTATTGTTTGACATTTTGCTGTGAAAGTTATTTGAGTATTGGATGGTCAACATAGTTAATTTGTTATAAAATGGGTGGGCATTTTGATCACATTAGTCATACCCAAGTTTTTGAAATCCTATGTTTTAGAGACCAAAATACTTTAATTCTGTTTAACAAGCAGAATATTTAGTCCATTGCACTAAAGCTGAAGTTTTGCATGCCTGTCAGTAGAACTGTTTTGGCTGCTCTGTTTGTCCAAGCTAAAGTTGCAGTGTGCGTAGCAGTAATGCCATTTCTAAGAGAAGCTGACATCAAACACATTGTCCAGATTGGATCCTTGGTTACCAGGAGACAGCTCCCCTTGTGCAGTGTCATCTCCATTGGCTTTGATTGGCTGCAACTTCTTTCCCAGAGTCCCCTCTCTGGCAGCCTACTTTAAAAGTTTTACTCATCTGTTGGGTCTGTTTGCCTTAGCTGAACTACTATCAACAGAGTTTTTAGTCATGTTTTCACGTGCTTTTTCAGTGGTCAGATTGCTTCTTTAGTCTTTAAGGATGCCTCAAGGAGCCCTCATTCCAGGGTTCAGAGAGTTCTGTAGAAGACTTGTCAACGAGAACACACGGCATAGATGAATTACGTAATTTCCCAATAGTAGTTGATGGAAATATAGGAAACATGAGGGGAAGCAATTTATGATTTTAAGTTGACTCCTTGCCAATGTGACTAAACAGCCTGTAAGTGTTGTTGGAGGTGTCTCACACCATAGATGCTCTTAAGTGATTCTAAGAACAATGACTTTTTGTTTTAAATGTATTAGAAACATTTAGCTTTTTCAGCTAATGAGAAATAAGACACAAATAGTAATTGATTCCTTGTCATGATAACATTTCAAATCAAATTTTCTTTTTTCAGCTGTGGAAGCAGAAGCAGATATATGCAACTTTTTAGTGGTGATTGACTGGAAAAAATAGCAATATATTTTTCAGCTTGAAATTTGGAATAATTTTGAATTTTTGAGGGAGATGGCATGAAATGGAGTCTGCAGCCTCACTTGCTGAAGTAGCAGAGGAGTTTGTGCTCTCCAGAAAATGAGAAAAGAAGAAATAATGCCCAAATCCCTGCAAAGATAAATGAGAAAGAGGGAGACCAACGCCTAGTAATCGTGTGGCTGTCGAGAGAGGAATTCAGGAAAGGTGACGATTATCTCTGTGTGTACTTCTAAGGATAAAGCCACACTGTGGTTTTGTGCTATGCAAGCTTGCAAAGTAGGATTAATGGGATTTACCCAATGCCTAAGCTTTGATCTCTGAACAGTGGAAAATGTAATCAAGGAGATATCAAGGAGGTTGGAAAACTAAGTGAATGAGACAGGTTTGGAAGGGTTTTTTTGTGTGTGCTGATTTTGGGTGAGTTTCCTGCCTGCCAACCAACCAAAATAAGTGAACAAAGAATGCAGCAACATAGACTTAATTACCAGATTTAAATTGTCCATTCATAATTAGTGACAAATTTCACAAAACTGCAAGTCCCATCTGCCATGCCTTTGGCAGTTGTGAATACAAGAAATTAAAGTTGTTTGAGGAGTGCATCAATGTGCTAAACTTTCTGCTTTCCCTTGGTGGTAAGTCTGAATCCAAACCAGCTTAGATGCCACAGGGAAGTGTACATGCATTCCTCAGGGGAAGGCATACACAGTCTAGACAGTGAAGGTGATAAACACAGACATGAGAAAATGTGCTACGTGACGTCCTGAGAACTCAGTGAACGGAAGGCAGGAGTTTGCTGGGTCATGGATTTTACATGGATATCTAAAAAAATGCAAAAGGAAAGTATCATTTGGAGGCCAGTGAGAAGAAGAAAGGATTGTGAAAGAGAAGGAATGGTTTGACAAACTGTTGATAATTCATTGAGCAAACACAACAGCAAGTGGGCTCTGGAAATATTCCTTTTGCTGGAAGAACATGGTTACCACAGAGTGTTAAATAATACTAAAGGAATAGTTTTATTATTATTACATATGTGTGAATATAAGCAGACCTTGCTAATAAGTTTTTATTAGAGATGCTTACTAATGTAATATTTGACCACTTTCTGTATACAAATAGATCAAGAGAAGTCAAGCTTCTAAGCAGGTTTTGTAGACTTCCTGTTTCATCTTCCTAGAAACCTGTGCTTTGAAAAATATATATTATTTTAGGTACTGGGTGAATGTGGAAATTTGATGGCAAGAGGAAATGGTTGATGTAATTCAGCTGTAGATGAAATCCTGTATAGGCAATAACTATCAGGATCTGGAAGAACTAATCATCAGGTAATGTCTTGACTGTGGCTCAGTCTGTTGAATGAAAAGACTTAGGAAGATGAAAGATGATACGCTTCCCCAGAAAGATACCAAGCACAAACTAATCAAAGCATCCTGGGAAGCATCTAGCCAAGCAGAAATTAAATCTTCGCTGGACTTTTCCGATTATACAGTACTAGTCCAGATGTTCATGTTGCTGAAACATCTTTATTTCTGAAAGAAAATAAAGACAGGAAACACGAGCATCATGGGATGTTTACTGGCTGTGACAGTTGCTGTGAGGAGGTAGGAGGTACATACTCTTCCACACGGCCTGGGGCGTGGGTCCCAATGTCTTAGCCTGAAAGTGGTGCAGAAAAATGTTCTTAGATTTGTCTTTCTAGAAATCTTCCAAGTGTCCTTAATACTCACCTAACCAGACAATCTTAAAGTTTTCAGAAGTCTCCAGGTAGCTTGATGCAAATCCGTACGTTACTGTTTGGCAGGATGCCTGCTCTGTGGGCAGGGAAAGAGGAGCGGGCAGGGAAGAGAACGGGAAAGAGACAGGGACATCTATGGCAGTATTGGGAGTAGAAAAGACAGTGTGCACTGACAAACTTGCACCGTTGCTAAACCCAGTGGTGTCTGTCCTGATAGATAAATGTGGAGCCGGTGGTACTGGTGTAGATGAAGTGCCTATGTGTTTTTGGCATGGTTGAGAAGAGAAAAAAGAAGTGATAGAGTTTGAGAGCATACCTTAGCTCTTGCTGCTTTTTAACGGTGGGAACTTCCCAAATAGAATAGAATCCTTCATGTTTTAGAAAACACTAGTAGGAAAGAAGTAATCCAGGTAGTGTTATTTTGACGCTTTTAAGAAGAAATACCTGTTTTGAAAGTTGTCAGTGAGAGCAGCAGTCCATAGGAAGACATGCTTAAGGTCATGCTTAGATTACTCACCTTAACGGGTTTTCAATTTAGTTTCAATTAATTTTTTTTAATTGGGTGTTTATTGTTTGTTGGGTTTTCTCTCTTTTCTCAAACATAGTTTGATCACTCTGTATAGATAGTCCCTGATACCTGTGGGTTTTATAACCTTGCTGACAAGCCACAGCAAAATGCTTGAAATGTTTATTTAGGGGAGTTCAATGAATGAGATATAACTTAGCTGCATGATGGCCAAGTGTTGTGGTTGCGGAGGTGGGGATGTGAGCACTGCTTCAAATTTCTGGAACATACACAGACAAATGTCTTGAAACATGGATTCTGCTACCATGTTCTAATCTCTGAGAAACAATCTTTGAGTGCATGAAGATACATCGAAAGGGTTAAGGGACATCTGTGCAGAGCCAGCTCTCACAGACCCAGAGTTTCTAAGTTTTTCTTGTTTCCATGTCTTTATGGAGAAATGCTGATTTTTCTTGCTGAAAGCAAATGTTTGTGATACTGAGTCACTACATTAGAATGGTTTCATATGTTAAGACTTCCAAAGGCTGTGGGTGAAATAAGAACATATCTTTATGATTTCACACTAGGCTGGATGTGTTCTTTTGATGGTTCTTCTCTGTATGTTTTTTTCCATGTTTCTCTGAAGAATCAGAGATTTGTTGCCATTAATAAGGAGACTAGGTTCAGTGGACTATGCTTTGAGGTAGTTTGTTGTTTTGGTGGTTTTTTGAAGATATCTGGGTAGTCTTATTCATATGTTGAGAGTATTTGGACTTCAGGAGCTTATTTTCTTCTAAGATAGAATGACAGTGATTTTGATGTCTTTTGCTTTTCCTGTGAACAGGCATAGTCTGCCTGTTGGGGACATGAGGATGTGTTAAGCTAACAGTTCATTGCCATTATGTGATCCTCAGGCATTGCTGTACTGTATTTTTTCCTGTCACATGTAGTTGTTCTTAGAAGCTTGAAATGTATGGGGCAAGGGCAAGGGCTTAATGTTTGAGTATTTCAGTTTAGTGTCATGACCTGTAATGCATAGCGGGTGATAAATATGACTGGATGATTATCTTGTCTTGCCTGGATTCAAGATCTGCTAGTCCCTGGTAAAGATTTATATAGAATTTTTTCACGTACTTCCTTCTATAAGAACTTGCTTCTGAGAGAGGAAAGAGACACTATATTGAGCTTTTTGGACTCTTTGTGAATCACACACTCTGTGTGTAGTGAGTTGACTCTGGCAGGCCTCCAGGCATCCCCCAAACCCGCTCTCTCACTCCCCTCCACAGTGGAACTGGAGAGAGAAAATATAACGAAGGGTTTGTGAGTTGAGATAAGGACCAGGAGAGATCACTCACCAAATGCCATCATGGTCACTCTTCTACAGGGTGCAGTCCTTCAAGGACAAGCTGCTCCAACATGGGCTCCTCTCTCCACGGGCCACCCAGCCTCCTCTCAGGCATGGTCCTGCTCTGGTGTGGGTCTGTTCCATGGGCTCTGGGTGGATCTCTGCACCCCCGTGGGCCTCCATGGGCTGCAGGGGCACAGCTGCTTCACCACGGCCTTCGCCACGGGCCGCAGAGGAATCTCGGCTCTGGCGCCTGGAGCACCTCCTGCCCCTCCTTCTTCACCGATCGTGGTGACTGCAGAGCTGTTCCTCTCACGTATTTTCACTCTGCTCTTCTCTGGCCACAATTACAACTGTGCAATAACTTTTTTTTTCCCTTCTCCTTAAATATGTTATCACAGAAGTGTTAACCATCATTTCTATTTGGCCCAGCCTTGACCAGCAGCAGGTCGGTCTTGGGGCCGCCAGGGAGTGGCTCTGCCAGATATGGAGGAAGCTTTTGGCAGCTTCTCACAGAAGCCATCCATGTAGCCCCCCTGCTACCAAAGCTCGGCCGTGCAAACTCAATACACTTTTCTTCGTGGACGCTGTACAAACTTCCTCCTTCTGTTAGGCCTAGGACTGTCACCTGTGGCTCTTTTCTGTAGTTTTTTTATTAAGTCTGACTGCATATTCTGCTGTTCATGGGATTTACAGTGTTACAACATGCTGTGATATTAATTCGTGAAAGTACTGTGAAGGCTTATATTACACAAGATACTTCATATTTTATAAGATCTTATAATTCATATTTTTGAATATGAAAATACTGTTTTTGTTGCTATACCCATAGCTGCTTTTTCAACATTAGTTCCAAAACTTTACTTTTTACATGCTGACAAAGTAATAAGAAAGAGCTACAAGTTAAAAAACAAAAGTAAAGTAGAAGTGAAAATAACAAGTAATGATAATTAATATAGGTAATTCCAAGTAAAAAAACCCAAATAAACCAATAGAAAGTCTTGTACTTGTAGATGTTTTAAAATTGTCTACAAATTGTAGTCTATTTAAACAGGATAGATAAACCTCTCTGTGAAAATGCAATTGATTGGCATCTCCAAATCAATTATTAGCAAATTAGACCTTTAACATGTAATCTGGAACTTGAAAGTTGTAACCTACTCCTGTTATTTCATGATTGTGCTTACTTTATGAGCCTTGACTGTGCCCTAAGCAACAGAGACAGACATCTGATTTTCTGTGCCTAGCAGTTACGTTGCTCAGCCTTTATACTTTGCATAATGTAATTGCAGTAATGGACCCATTAAAAAAAAAATAGACAAGACAGTTTGCTGTGAAGATGTTTTATGTTACTTTTAAATACTGAATAGGAACTTCAATGAGCAATCCAGGATGAGCTGTGTCAGCATGCTGTTGTAAAACCTGGTGCTGCCAGGGCACAGGAATGGCACCAGGCCAGGTCATGGTATAACAAACACCAGTTCTAGTGACATCATTCTGTGATTTGATCATTGGAGACTTGATCCTGTTTTTGTTGGGGGGTAAAAAAAGAAGACAGTCACGGAAAGTCAGTTCCTGTACAATAAAATTAATATACTTCAATATGCCTCAGCAGTAATGGTAAAGAACTGGGATGATCAAGATACAAATACAAAATGTTTAAATAACTATGTGGGGTGATGAAACATAATGGGGCTGTGATAACAAATGAACATGTGGCTTCAGTGATCACCCCTCATCATGCAACATTCCTCTTCAAGAAACCAATTATATATTAATGCCACTAGCACTGTCTCACAGCTACATTTTCCTGTGCCCCGCTGAGCTGCATTGCAGGCAGTCAGCTTCCTTGGTGTGACCTGAGACATGTCTCTTCTGCCATCTCAGTAGCTATCTGTACTCCGTATTGCTTCAAATGTGTACTTTTCTGGATATTTTATTTTCTCCTCTAATTTTTTTTCTTTTGATATCCAAGCGTCCTGTAGATAGGTTTAGAATATTCTTGCAGCTGAATCAATCTTTTCATTTTAAAATGCAGTTATCTTTAAGAAAATGTATCAGTTCTATAAGCAGAGTGCCAACACATTTATAGAAAATCATTGTGTTGTTTTGTTTTGTTTTGTTTCTTCCTCTGAAGCGGTGTGTGTATTTGAAGGCAGAACCTACTTTGAAGGACAAAGAGAAACTGTGTATTCAAGCTCAGGGGATTGTGTTCTGTTTGAGTGCAAGGTAAGAATACTCTTGATAGAATAAAAATTCCTGCATGTTAGAAATATCAAAGTCCCACTGAAAGAAACTTTTGAAAATACAGACAGGTCTACCTTAGGAAATGACAACAGAAAAGTCATCTAATAGGTCCTGTGTTTATTTTGTCTTACTGGTTCCACATCAAATTTTGCAAATAAATTTACTTTGCGTAACTGCAAGCTTTGAAGACACAGCTTGACAATCAAGCAGCATTCTTTCTTCCCTAGATATCGTCTCCATCATCAGTAATAAAACAGCAGCAGACTGCCTTATGTTTCCGTGTGCAGCGTTATTGCTCAAAGTTACGTGCTCAGATGTAAGAGATACACAGATATGATGGGGGCATAATTAGGAATTCAGGATCATTCTTAGAGGAAAAGCTAGAGGAGAAAGAAGAAAAAGAGCTGGTACACCAGGTGTCTGGTATTTCTAGTGAAGGAAATAGGGTAGGGCTGGTTTTTTTATTTGTAAGTAGAACATGCCTGATTCTGAGTCAGTCTTGCCTCACTGCATGAACAGAGCTGCTCTTCAGGGCAGAAATGCACTTTAAGGGCAAAATATACCCCAGGGAAAGCTGTGGGTTGAGAATTACAGAAACTGCTGCAGTGGGTCGCATGTTGTCTCTGCAGGGGAGGGATGGGGAGGAATCCTGTCTGGTTAGAGAGCTGCTTGCTGTGGGGTGGAGTTGAAAACCTGAACGCACATTTCTAGGGCAGAGAAAAAGAGGCAAACAACTCCTCTGGCCATGCAGCTGTCCATCAGACCAGCTTCTGGAAATTTCAAACAATTTCATACAGTTGTTCAAAGTGTATTTTACAAAGAAGAACAGGGGACTGTTGTCTTACCGCTGTTGATTTTAATCTTTATGAGCTTAATTCCTGCAGTAGGTGCTTTGAAGCCATTTTGAGAATGGAAAGAGAAGCTGACCAGAAATAATTCTGGATTCAGCTGTAGGCTTTTCAGGTCTGTAAGCTCGTATTTTCAACATGGCACCCAGGACATAAATTCTATGATTAGTCAATGGATATAATTAACAATCATCAGAAGTTATGTGAGATTGCTTTGTGTTCCTTGCAGCTGGTAATTGTGGTACTGTGTGAAAGAAAATGCCTCTGTTGGCTGGCCTAGTCCTGTGTTTTGTTGATTAGATTTGTTTTCTGGTAGGCTGCCTCACTATCTTGGTAGAAATAGTAAGCAGCAATTTTGGCTGATTGAAATGTTGCTTTTTCAAGGACTGGAGTACACACAGTTTCTGCTGAACAGCCTTGTGAATGATAATTCAGAGTGGAAAATCCGAGTACTGGAAACTTTGTTGGTCAGTTAGGAATTCATAGCCAGGCACTATTTTATTACTACCAGAGTTCTCATAAAAGCATATAATTAATGACTTCAAGTCAAGAGATATTAATAGGAATGGCATAAGTACTGACTTCATGCTTGAAGGCTTATAATGATGTAATCAAGGCAATGTAGGGAATTTCTTCTTTTTGTCTGCATGTAATTAGAAGCATCATGTTTTGTTTTTATTGGCTGCAGCAGTTGTGCATGCTATAGGCATGCACTTTTCTGTTTGAATATTCTACATAAGAGAATGAAAAATTATCTTTCAAATTTATAAAAGAATTAAATGCAGTCCAGACTTCTCTGATATTATTTCTATCAAAGATTAATTTGTCTTACAGGGTTGCTGGGTTTTGCTTGTTCTGTCTACAGCACATACATGCTTGGTTTGCTTTACTGTATTATTAGATTAGGGTTGGTTTCTCTGTCAAGATTGTTTAAGGTAAATTTAGAGGAGTAATTTTGATATTGGCCTTTGTGTTCATGTTCATATTTATATTTCATGCTTACAGAGGATTTAAAATTAAATGCTAGACTAATAATGATAACAGTAATAATAATACATACAATAGCATATACATGATTTTAGATGCTTTTCTTGCATTCAGAAATGCAGGGCCCTGAGTTCATTAAGCCTTAGTTTAACCAGATTGCTTATTTTAAGGCAGATGCCTCTAAGGAATGTGCTGTTGTTTGCCTTGTTTTCTTTTTTTGCCATATCATGACTAAAGCACTGCGAGACACATTATTTAGCGTCCAAGGGAACCTAAAGGTTGTACATCTGTGATAGCCAGCTTGCTAAAGCAAGCATTTTGTGTGGTCATACTGCAGTGATTTCATCTGAGACCTGCACTGAGCGCCTGGAGATTCTCAGATACCATCTTGTGGTATTGTACACTTCCAGATACCTGATCCAAACTTAGCTGAGAAACCCTCTCCTTCCTAAGAGGGACCCAGTGCCAGTTTCCTTCAGTGTTACTGCTACAGCAGTGTGATCAGAGATGTTCCAGTTTGATTTTACTTGCTGTATAAATAACGAGCTTCTTTAGAGCATTCTTTATGAGAACCCTTGACTCTGGAATCTGCTGCCTCAGTTTTTGAGAAACAATTATTACTCTTTAAGGCATAATACTAAGAGACACTTCTGAGGCAAGTTGCTTGACAGCTAAGAGAAGAATGAGAGTTGTTGCCACACATTTGCTTGCTTGAAAAGGTCTGAGTATAGCAGAGTTCCTGATGCTTTTATTGTGCTACGTTGTCCTCTCAAATGGTTTTTGAAGGTACCTGGAGTTTGGTCTAGGCAGTTTTTTGTTTGTACATTATAATGCTGAAGCTCCACTAAAGTGATACCTTCCTTTATTTCCTATCTCACAGTATTAATAAATTACCTCAATTTAACAGGACCACAAAATGCAACGTATTCCAAAAGACAGCTGTTCAGTTTTGAACTGCCCAGAATCTCAACAGATCCCCTTATCTCACAGTTGCTGCAAAATCTGCAAAGGTAAGATAATAGTAGGATATATATAAACTTAGTGTAATTTTCCATTCTTACAGATTATATAGACTTTTTTTCTGATAATTTTGAATAGGACGCTTCTATGCACGGTAATCACTGTCGATCTTGGGAAGCTGAATAGGCAATAAGTGCGCTGTAACATCTCAAAAATATTTAGTAGTGTGAATTCTGTGAAGCATGTTTTTGTGGTTTTTTCTAGCCAAAAATGGGTGGAAAGTCAAAGAAATCATATATATAACTAGTGATTTTCTACCCTTCACCCACTCCAGTGTCCAAATTAAATGAGATTGGAGAAATGTCCATGTTTGCCAGCATCTTTCTGAGGTGCTTTGAGATATCTCTTTCAAAGAACAGTTTGTGCTGTGCAGTTGTTCAAATACTGGAGTAACTTGTTTAGCTCTTCGGGGTTGTAGTCCCCATCTATAAGCAGAAGCTTTGGGGAATATTTTTGTGTGCTGAGCACTTTTGTGTGGTACACCCAGTCTGATCCTTACCACAGGAGAGACGTGTTAGAAAGTGCTCTGAGTCCTTGGCCCACCCTTTTGATCTGGAACTAATACAGGTATCTTCAAAGCTATGAGTGATTGCATCTGCAGGTGTCTACCTCTGGTCCTTCTATTGCCAAACAAGATAAATTGATGCCTGACATGAAGGAAGATGTTAGACTCTTGGACTGATTTTAGGTATACTTCAGTGAAAAGAAGCTGTAAACAGCTATAGCTGTTTCTGTGCTACTCAGTGCAAACATGAAGGATATGGTTAATGACATCAAGGAGAGGGACAAGAAGGTAGAAGAAAAGAACTTAAGAGAAGATAGGGCTTCAAGTCTGTCACAGTCAAAAAATTTTAATGATAATTTTCTATGAAATCTTCAGTGGCTTAGAGAAAAGGATTCTGTGTTTTTTGTGCCTGGTAGAAAATTTTAATGTATTTCATTTGAGTGCTTTCTGAATATTTTCAATCCTCTCTGAACTATGCTAGCTTGGTTTCTTGTGAAGTGAGAAGCTTATTCTTTAAACAAGAAGCTACTGTATGATGTTATTCAGTAGCATGTATTATGTTTATTAATATAGCTGTTGTATAAGTGTTGAGAATCTTAGGAATAACAAAAAATCAGTATAAAAGCCTTCACCCTTTCTGGAGGACATGTATCTTCTTAGTTAATGTCAAAATCTGATACAATCCAATGCAGGCCAGGAAATCCAGAGATAAGAGTATTGCTTTGCCATGAACTCAGGATTCAATAAGGAGGACAACAAAAAGGTAAAGAGCAGATGTTGCCATGGCCAGAGCTTGCTCTTGACATACACACTTCTGCTGTCATCAAGGAGTATTGAAGACCCTCCAACTCAGTAAAAGTGTAGAGTATTTTGTTCCTTAATGTTCTATATTAGATGCCAGCACTGTGGTAGCTGTGGTGAATGATAATATTTAAGTAACATTACCTAAGCATATCTCTAGGTTACAGAGAGGCAGCCCACAGCAGGAGAGAGAAAGGAAAACTTTGGCCTCTCATATCGCAATAGGTCTGTGATGTTTCTGTCATGACCATGTCACTGGGTCTCAGTATATTTTGCCTGTATGGAATCTTCTGTTTCATTGCCTTGTTTTGCTTCATTCATGTTGCTTCACACTATTCCTGAGCTGACCAAGTGGAAAAGACCTCTTTGACCTGACCTCCAAGCATCTCCGCTGCCATTGTCCTGCTTGGAGTGCTTGTTTAACTAAGCTTCTATGGTTAGGGGTAGAAGCTCTTTCACAGCAAAATATGAAGCAGAAACCAGCTGGAGTGATAAAAATAATAATCTTTACTGCCAGCAAGTACTTATTCGCTGTTTTGCAAGAGGCTTGTGTTGCAGTCTGCTTCCAGCTTGCCTTCTGGAGCTGTTACTGTTACACTAGTCCTGGTGCCCTGAGTCTGACCTGCATTCCTCACTTCCCCTGTGGTTTTGAGAGAAGAAAATAGTTATTGGAACACAGTACTGCTGTTTTATCAATTAATGCTTCAGTGAAAGAAGGAAATTTGAAACAAATGAAATTAATGAGTAAACAAGGAGAGAGACAAGGTCCACACCTTTATACATAGATCTGGAAACTGTGGAAGCTTCAAGTCAGTTACTAGAACCAGCGTGACTTCAGCATAATAAAGGATGATTTAATGTTGTTCAACAACACAGCATCATTAAATTTCATGAGAGCAAACAGAAGAAATTTAAAAATAAAGCTACTGAGTTGAAAGGTTCAATCTAAATTTTCTAGTCTGGAGAAGAACTTCATAATCTTAAAAACTTGTAATTAAGCTGCAATGGAAAATGGCCACAATCAGGAAAAATGAAAAAGTAGAATAGGAAATAGGGATGGCTAAAAGGTGAGATTTTAAAAATAAAATTCTCTGTCATGGAAATAATGATGCAATAAGGGAAGAGTATTCAGTCAGTGGAGGAAGGGAAGAGATAAGAAGAAGAGTAAAGCAAAATAAATCAATGTTAATCAAAGACTTTTGGTTAAATACAGAAGGATTTTATAAATATACATGGTGTAGCCTCCTCAGTTTAGGCATCACTGGGAACAAAAAGTGCTAGAAAAAAAAGTAATATCACTAGTAAATGAGATGCCAAGTGTCTAAGCTATTAAGCTCTTTTACAAATATACAAACGATCAACTAAAAAAAGAAAATTACAAGAATTATATAATTAAGACTTGTCCTGTTAACAATGACAAGGAAACAGTAAGGGGATTTAAGCAAGCTTCCTCCTTTCCAGCTGCTTCAGATCAATGCCATAACCTGAAATTGAATTGAAGACCCAGAGACAGTCTGTTCTGGGGGCCTTTACTACTCCTTTCATCCATTTCATGCTTGGTACAATTTATTTTTCTGCATCTCACAGACAATAGAAAGGTATTCTTTGACCTATCCGAGAAAAAGATGGGATTGTCTTTGACAGGTATGCGTGCTTTATAATCCCTAGATTCTTTGTAACCCTCAATCATGCTTGTTTCTGCACAGGCCATGACTTTTGCACTGAAGGACATAACTGCATGGAGCATTCTGTGTGCCGAAACCTAGATGACAGAGCTGTGTGTAGCTGCCGGGATGGCTTCCGAGCCCTTCGAGAGGACAATGCCTACTGTGAGGGTAAGACCTTGTACACATGCTTAGCTCCGTTGTATAAATTACTGTGGGATCAATGTATTGATTCATAAGTTGTCAAAGGAATAGACCTATTCAATGCAATGAGTTAGAAGTGCAGCATGTTGATCAACCAAAGTAATCTCTCCAATTAAGTTCTTTAAAAAATATACTAGATATTAGTATTATTAATCACACTGAGTAAAGATTTATTATTTGAGTTGCTCTATTGGTATCAGGGAGCAACAAGCTTCCTAATCAGAAGAGAATCATCTGTACAGTCTAGCATAATCAGGTGAAAGGAACCCATCCCCTCTCCAGCAGTGAAAGCCAGCGTTCTCTGCACAATCTGTTAGTGTTTGTGTTAACTGTTGCTCTTCCTCATGAAACCCCTGATTCTGCAGACACATAATACCAGCGTGCTGTCAGGCCATTCTTACCATAAAGCTTAAATGTTGGCAGCAGGATGGGCTGTGACTGATAAGTAGTTCAGTTCAGATTAATTTGAAAGTCAAGCATCTGTGAGTAGTGTTTAAGTCACTCTGCAGTCCCACCTAATACCTACATTGTTCTCTGGTGATGCACAATAAATGGGATGAATCAAGGCCTTTTAAGATTGTTCCTTTGGCTGAACTCTTGACAGAGTTAATGCCCGCAGCTTGCTTGAGTTAGTAGCTGCATTAACGTCAGTGGGAATGCTCATCTGTAGACTTAGATTTGAGAATTTGTGTCTGTTTTCAGGAAAGGAGCATGTAATTAATTCAGCTTCATATGAGTCTCTATTTAATTTTTATGGTTAGCCTTCTGATGGAAGCCAGTTTTGAGTAGCAGAACTAAAAGTCATACAGAAACAAATTCCTTGCCCCTCCTCATGTCCTAGCAGGCATCTGACATCAGGACCTGCTGTGTAACTTGTAGCATCAACCACTTTTTATCCCATAGTCCCTGGAGACCATGGCGTGGCTTAGGCTGTGGATCGGCGTTTCCAGGAACTCGTCAGCCATTTCCTACTTGAGGGAGTCACTGGAGCAATGGAGTTATGGTGAATTCAGCTGCTTTAAGAGGTTTTTTTGCAGCGGCTCTACCGTCACTGCTGAATGAAAGCACAAACCAAATTATACTTTCTTAGTGATCTCCACATTGCTCGAGTATGCTGCTTTGTGTGGAACTTTCCAGGCATGCCATAAGCAAAAATAAGAAAAGAAACTTTTTGATCCACATTGGGGTGAAATATTTGATGAGAAGTAGATTATCATATGTGAGGCTAATGCATTCGTATTATAAGTGGATTTACCAGTTTGTGCAGTACCTGATTTCAATATGATGACTTTTTGAGGAGATTTCTTGGACCAATTTCTTCTGTATAGGCAAATGACATTATTTCTGGGTGGTAATTACCAATCTGCTTAACTGCTTTCAGAGAATGTGCATAGGTGAATAAAAGATTGGGACACACTCTTTGCATTAAAACAATAATTTTGCATATTAATATGTTTGAATGCATTAAATTTTCACTTTAAAATGTTCCTGATCGAGGACCACTTCCTCATGTTGAAGGCAGTGGGAGTAAGTCACACTAGGAAGATGTGCCCTCATGAGCAAAGCTCGGGTGGTGGGGTCACTTCCAAAAGAGGTTCTCTCAGCCAAGGGTGGAGCTGCCTCAGCAGGCACACCAGCCTGGCACTGCTGCTGGTTATGTGCCACAGCTGCAGTGTAGGCACCACACTCGAACCATGCACAGTTGCTACACGGCTCCAGACCTGTCCTTGCAGTGCAGCCGTGACTGACTGTGAGGGTCGTGTGCTGGAAGGATGGGAAATAAGCTTACAAACTGAAACTTTAGGGTTATTTTTGTAGAAGATAAAGGACAGGGGACTGAAATACCCATGTTTCTTCAGCATTGTCCTTTTAGTACTGTATCCCTTTTTCCAGTCCAAATGTCTCTTTGAGTAAAAGTTTTTATTTCTGGAAAGAGACTCTTACCTTCTATACTAAACTAACAGCAAATGGCACAATAGCACTAGTGTAACATCAAGTCTTTTCAGAGTCCTGTGCCTCATCTTGAAATGCTGAAATGGTCCCAACCTCCCTTTCTCAGCAGATGCCCTTTCTTCACTCTGGCATTTTTTGGGCTTTTATTGCAAGCAATCCCAAGTATAGAAATCTTGAGTTAACACAAAGCCTTTCAGAGAAGACTTTTTGTAAATGGCTAGAGCCCATGGGTATGAGATCTGTTTCTATGTTTGCACTTCACAAACTTCAGCTATGTTGAAAATTTGGATGTCATTGCTTCTGTGTTAGAGCCAAATTTCACTGAATACAATCCTGATTTGTGCCCTAGCACTATCAAAATTGAAAGAATAATGATGTTCCCATTGGCAGAATGTCTTCTTAAGGTAGAAGAACAAAAATAAAAACACTCAAAGCTGGTTTCAGTGTGGGTCTGGAAAAGTTGCATAAATTTTATGTGAATAATGGAAGAGTTTGGCTTCTATCCTAGAATGAACTGGTGCTTTTCCAAAGCTGTGTGATGTCTCTAGATACTGTTATAGGGGATAACGTTTGGGTTTTTAATAAAAGTATTTGTTAATATTTACATCACATTTAGCTTTCCCTCAGAGGACTGTGTAAAGTAATACTTAAAGAATTGGGATTTTTTCATTTACATGCTGTAAACCTATTCCAAATACTTTAAAATCTATTTTCTGCCTCAGGCTATTATGCAGTTTGAGATACTTTGTGGGCAGGTTGTGTATGGATTATGCTGTGCTGCCCAGGTGTAGACGCTTTTGAATATAGCATCCTACCTAACATCAACATTTTACTAAAACAGGTGTTCTGATGAAGTGCAATTAGTTTTTCCCCGTGCAGCATCTGCAGTACTCTCAAACTGATGATGACCCTCTGGGATATATGTCAAATAGTGTTCAATGCCTGCTATGTTTATTATGGTGGAGTTATGCTGAAAAGGCTTTTCAGGATAAAGATTTTGACTACTGGCTACCGAGATGATCTGATGCATCTAGACGAACATATTTCAACTACCTCTGTGCAAAATCTGATTTCAGTTTAGAAGTGCTGCCAAGGATTGCTGATTAAATAGAGAGGAGAGCAGGCTCAGGACAGAAGACAGGGGCATACAGTAATTTTTGTGAAGACCGAGACAGAACATGACCTGAGAAAACTGGGTTATTTACTTCTTTATGAAGAGGATTTTGCCTGATGGAAAGGCTATTTTACATCAAGTATTTATCTTGGCCATGATAGAGTTAAATTTCTTCATAGCAGCCTGTATGGTGCTGTGTTTAAGGTTTGTGATGTTGCTTTCAGCAGTTAAAACAGGAGTACTCTTTCTAGTGTGGCTGTTTTTCAGAGACTGGTTGGGCATCAGTCTGCTGCTGGGAATTGGAGAGTGGTTACCTTTGAATTGCTTTTTTTCCCCTCTTTCCCCTTCACTTAACGGTCTTAATCTCAACCCATGAGTTTTCTCTCACTTTTGCTCTTTTCATTATTTCCTCCATCCCATTGGAAGGTGAAGCGAGGAAGCAGCTGCTGGGTGCTGAGTCTCTGACCAGGGTCAGCCCTCTAAACATCCTTAATCTCAATTATGGTTGTGTGGACCATAGTGTTTATTTTTTGATATTTGGAAATTTAGTTGTACTAGTTGCACAGTACACAACATAGCTAACTTAACATTTTGGCATAATTTAGTAATATTAAACAATTTTTTGTGAAATCATTTTCCATTTATATTCGAATTTATCTTTTTTCCTCAGTAACTCTTCCAGTTTCTCTGCTGTTGTCATGTTTGTCCCAGTTTCAAGTGTAGCAGATGAAATTACACCAAAGACTGAATGACTTTGTCTAGATTTGAGAATTGCGTCAGCTTCTCTGATGATTGTCCCTCGAGGGGAGAAGGTTTTCAGTTGAGAAATCTGCTTTTGAATAAGCTGGCTTGGTTTGAATCATTGTCAGTGGAGGGTAGTAACCAGTCTTAGAGGAGAAATTGTCTTATTTCAAGGATGTCTGAATCATGTCAGAAATGACCCTTGGTTGGATCTTATTGGGTGTCCTTTAGTTCAGAGTTCTCTGATATGATTCTGTTTGGAAGGATTTACCGATTTATCCCTGTATATGCTTAAAAATACTGATGCATTATTCAACCCTCTTCCCCAACAACATGAACATTACACTGCTTCACTTACCTAATTAGTACAATCTGTTGTTAATCTTACTGTTAATCTTGTTGGTTTTAACTGCTGGATTACAAAAATAAAGTACATTTTCAAAATTAATCTGATTTCCACAGATTGCAGTGAAGAGAGGAAATCTTATCAAGGATACATTATTACAATAAAATTGCAGTAGGATACATGTTGCATCGTATTGGCCAAGTACAGTTATCAACATGTTTTTTCTTGAATTAAGTGTAATATTGCAAAGAGTGTAAGTAAAATAGAGACTTCCATAATGGAGATAAACCTCAGAATATTAAAATATATTCTATTATAAAGTCCTCTGGGTCTTTACAGTACTGGGCTATTTACTAGCTTTGGTATGCACCTTTTTTTGAGTAAGAGTCCTGCTTAGAAGCTCTACAGTACTGTCAGTTTTGTGAACCTGGGAAGGCTACCCACGCTTCCCTCTTAATAAAAAAATATTTTTTTGTAAGTTAAAAGTGGCAATAGTATCACATATAGCTAAGAAATAAAGATTTCCATCTGCATCACCTGTCAGCGTTTGAGTCAGTACCTTGTCATTTTGAGTTGCGTTGGGAAACTAATCAAGCAGAAAGAAAAACTTTTATTCCAGGAGGGCAGAATGTTATTTCCAAATCTCTATTAAAAACTAATTAAATGGTATTAATATTTAAATGAAACATTAATATTAAATAGTATTAATACATTATCAATTATTAATATTTTTCTCATCAAAGGCACTAAGTGTCATCTTATTTCCTTCATTATGTTACTGGGAAATCTAAATATAAAGAATTATCAAGGCAGTTCTAATGTGTCAGTGCATTAGAGTGAGACAAATCCTTCTTGTCTGCCATAGCTTTAGCTGAGGAAAATAATAAAGCTTATTCCTAACTTAAAGTTCATGAGTAGTATCCCTGACACCAATTTGTAAAGTGTGGTGCATACTGGGGTACAGATACTTGCACTACTTGTAGCAGTGAGATACTTTGCCACTGCTTACAGATATTGTGTTCCAATAAGGAGTTTTAAAATACATTGGTGCAGCACAATCTATGGTGTGTCTTCCTGAGAAGAATCTGATACATATTTGTAGTTTCTGTATAAAAATATTAATGCTTCTTCTTGCCCTTTTAAAATAGGGGAAAACAAAAATGCTAACAGCAGCAAATATTTTGAAATTCTTGACATTCACACTTCAAAATGATGAGAAATTGTCATACTTAGATAAAAAAAGAAAAATATTATTTTGTAATTCAGATTTAAAGACCTATTTCTAACCAAGTGTGATGTTGAAGGGAGTTGGTTCATGAACTGGAATCTCAGTAAGTTGTTCCGATTTTTGGAATTTGCTAATTAAGCAGATACAACCTCCCTTTTATTCTCAGTATGCAACTGTATCAGACTAGTTATTTGGAGCCTAAGGAAAGCCCCCCTGGGATGCTTTCATGTCTGACAGATAACTATATATAATTACTTGTTTTATCACATATACACTACTATATGAATTAATTATAAGATATTAAATAGTAAGAGGAATCAGTTCACCAAGTAAAACATTACATGATGGTAGACAATATTTGTTTTCAAAAATTTCCTGCGATATGTATTTTTAAAACAACATAATGTATGTGGAGTCCAGTGATGTTTTCACGAGACTGAGATGAAGACTTCAAGATTTCTTCCAAGAGTCACGTTCACGAGTAGCTGTTGAACAATATCTCCTACTGCATGTTTTAACAAGGACAGTTTTATCTCAACAGTCTGTCTTCCTTTCCAAAAACTGGGGCAAGTTGAAATAAAAACAACTCTTTGTACTGTTAAAAATGATATTTCTGAAATATTGTAATGTTGTATTGTGTCCTTGCAAAGCTATATAGAGCTTCTGTCAAGGGATGTAGACCTTGAGTGACTTTGCTTTTATTTCCAGTACTTTTTGTCCTAATGGCCTCTTCACAGGCTGCAGGAGATGGACAGAGAAATTATGAACTTAAGCAAAGATCACAGATTTAAAATAGCATGAAGGAAACGCACCAAGATGTGTACAGTGTGTATATGTGTTACCTGTGCAATTTAGTTATGGACTAGGAAAAAAACACACATTGTGTGAAGAACCAGTAGTTAGAATTTCTTTTTAATTTATTCTAACTGATGCTTTAGCAGTCTAGTCAAGAAATAACAACCTCTTGATAGTTTAATTACAACAGTTCTAATTGACACTTGTAATCAAACTCACCCAGTTTCTCTACAGGTCTGTTAATAATTTAATAAAAATCAATATACACAAGTAGCTACTCAATTCTCCTTATCCTCCCCATGCATTGCTACATGAGTTGTTAGTGACCAAGTTCTTTTTTGGGAGCAGCGTGGTGGGGATAATGGAAGGTTATTTTATTCTTTTCTTCTTGGTCTTTGTGTATACTTGAGGTTATTTTTGTATGCTTTAACTCAGTATGTGATGTATATTCTTATAGTTGGTGCACACACCTAGATTTATTGTGATTCCTTAGGTTTTAGTGCTTTTCTCTTTGAGGGAGGAATGACACAGAGCTCTAGAAAGGTAGGCAAAACTAAAAGTAATACACCCTCCCAACAACAACAAAAAACAGTTTAGGAGTTAGATTGTCTACATGTTGCCTCTTGATAATTTTGCTGTTGGAGCCAGACTTTTTACTGGTTGTTGGTAGCACCAAAGGCACAGGGTGTAAAGAGAAGAAAAAGTCAAAAATTACCTGTAGAGGGTAGGAGTGATAACAACTATGGTGGTGCTGTCAGCTGGAATAAATAATGTGGGACAGTGGGAAAAAATACACCATTTTGATTGAAGTTAATGTTGACATCCTTTGTGGAATATGTCAGTTGGAAAAAACTGTTGCAGTGTATTTGATAGAGCAAAGGGAAACAAAAGTGCAGTGGTTGTTTTGTGACTGACTGGAGGTAACAGTAGTGTTTAAACCATAGGCTTGACAGGTGATGGAGAGTCTAAAAATTGTAGTGGGAGGAGGAAGGGCTGTGCCAGAGCCCCAAGATATTTTGTCATCTTAGACTGTAAGTGAGAAAGGGTTTATGCAAGAAGAGACACATAGGAAGGTAGTGTTATGGAAACCAAAGCACACAAGATACTGAAACCAGGCTGTAGATGAAAATGAAGGGAGGCTGAAGAGAATAGGAGCTTGGAAATATGGTCAGGGAAGTGGGAGAGACCCTACTGGGAGTATTTTTATTAGAGCAATGAGCTGCAAAGTTTTAGTGTACTAAGCACTTGAGCAGTTGGGAAGGAAGAGTCTGAGTTAGTGTGGTGGAAGTAAAAAAGCCAGTATACACCTCTCTAAGTGCAACCAGGGAGATCACTGGTGTTAGACACCATTGAGTTTTGATGGAAATGGTTGGAGGCAGACACTATCCATAAAGGATCCTCAGTTCTGGGAGTAACCTCTTCTCTTAACAGCTCGTATTTCCTGACTTAGTACCAGACTCATTTGTTCTGGCAGGCTTTTGTGGTGGATAAAGGCAGTGATGTATGGGGAGGCCTAAGGAGAGGCTTTGTTCATTAGCGTGAGGCTTTGGTCAGCAATGATTTATAGATTGCAGGTCAAGTTCTGTTCTTACTAATGGGATTGTAAAACATAACTGGGAATTCTACTCTTGGGAAGCAAACTCATTAGGGTGCAGGAGGCAGGGATATAGGGAAATTTTTCTTTGGTAATATATTTTGCATAAATTTTGTTTGAGTGCTTGAGGGGATAAAGAAAGGCAAGGTTTTTGGTTGGGTTTTTTTTTCCTGTTTTTGATGTTTTAGCAAGTATAAATAAATCATTGAAGTGCAGATTCCAAACACTTTTGCACTAACCAGTTTTCTCAGAGGTGCTCGTTTTATCTGTTCCACTGGGAACAGAGCAGGTTGATGATCTCCATGACTACACTGTTGTCAGTACATCGCAGCTGGTGGCTCGGTATCACATCACAGACTTCAAGCACACAAGTCTTTATTGTTGAATATAGAGCCATTGGAGTGGTGCATTCATCCTGTTGAACTGACTTCAGTATCTAACAGGCTGAACAGTAGGACCTGAATATGCATTAATATGCTAACTGGGCTTTTTGACAGGAGGAATTTTAGATAAACATTGTAGGCTTTCTTAGATACGGAAATGCATAAGGTTTTCTGTAGCACATTTAAACCTAAAGGTGACATGCTTGTGTTGGCCAGGGTAGAGTTAATTTTCTTCACAGTGGCTAGTAGGGGCTGTGTTTTGGATTTTTGCTGAACACAGAGTTGATAATATAGAGATGTTTTTGTTACTGCTGAACAGAGCTTACCCAGAGCCAAGGCCTTTCCTGCTTTTGTACTGCCATATTGGCAAAGGGGAGGTTGGGAGGAGGCACAGCCAGGACAGGTGACCCAAATTGCCCAAAGGGCTATTCCAGACCACATGACATCATGTTCAGTGTATACAGTGAAGGAGGAGNCAGTGTATACAGTGGGGGGAAGGAGGAGGAAGTGGGGGACATTTGGAGTTATGGCATTTGTCTTCCCAATTCACCATTACATGTGATGGGGCCCTGCTCTCCTGGGGATGGCTGAACACCTGCCTGCCAATGCAAAGCAGGGAATTAATTCCTTGTTTTGCTTTGCTTGTGTGTATGGCCTTTGCTCTCCCTATTCAACTGTCTTTACCTCAACCCACAAATTTTTTACCTTTTACCCTTCCAGTTCTCTCCCTGATCCCACTGCTGGGGGAGCGTGTGAGTGTCTGCATGGGGCTGGGTTGCCAGCTGGGCTTAAACCACAACAGGTGAATAAAAGGCTACACCAGAGTTTTCAACTACTAAGCAGGATGAAAAGGCTTTTATTTTGGTAGGTTTGAACAAGAAGAGATGTTGGGCTTGTTCCCTGCCCTTGTTCAGTCCTTCTTGAGTGGTAATACCTTAACCTGATGTAGATGAAGCTTGCATGTGGAGTGTTAAAGGGGGAATGGAATTGCATGCTTTTAGTGTGGCCAATCTCTGTGTGACTGTTGTCATATGACTGTTACTTTACCCTTTTTGGTATTAATTATCTTTATTTAGTATTAATGTTGCAAATTGTTTGTAAAAGCAGGTTCTTATCTGCTGTGTGTCCATAGTGTAGATGGTCTTTATGTGCCAATGTAACATAATCTTGTGATAATAGTAATAATAGAGTTGGGTGGGAGCTTTGATTTCCAGTGAACATTTAAAAAATGTGAGCAATATCTTTGCAAATCTGTTTGAAAAAAATAATACATCATTTGTTCAAATGAATGCTTCAAAGCAAACCTGATCAGTTGTGGGTTGGTGGGGTTCTTTTAATTTTTCTTTTCTTGGTATCAACTGAACAAGCACGGTTTTGGAAAAAAAAGGCAATTAAAAATAAAACATTTTTCAAAATCTCAGTATGTGGTATGTTGGCAAAATGAAAGCTTTTATTTAGAGCACTTCTAAATTAGGAGGTTTGAATCAAAGTAGCTTTGACTTTAAGTTTTTCACTGCAAAATAAAAACAGTTGGCATTTTTGGTCTCCTGTGGCTATTTACCTGCCAAAGCAATCATTAGTATAGTTTTCAGAAAGTTCTATTTAATGCTTCTGAGGCTTTGGATTTTTAAGTAGAATTTTCTGAGGGTGCCAGAGCTGGCTTCTAGGCAGTCTGTTGATGCTGAGAACATAAGGCCTCTAATTACTCAAAGACTGATGTTGTTACTTAAATACAAATCAACACAATTAATTTAATATGGAGTTGTAAACTGGAATTATGAAAGACACAAGTTGCATCATTTGTTGTGGAGGCTGAGCCATATGTTGTAAATGCTGGCTGCTTTTGTGAACTGCATACTTGTGTTTCTGCAGAACATCTGCATGTCAGGAGATCTGTGCCCTATTCCACTCTCTGTGCAAAACCAGCTGTGGTAGTCTTATGATAGCTTCACTTTTTTGTGTGTGTGTTCTTAGATGAAGTTCACAAAATGTGTTTTGAGCCTTAGTATGCTCACTGTATTCACTGTAAATACACGTTCATTTGTCTAGGTACGCATGTACATAAAAATTGCAAGATTAGCTTTTCTGAACTACCACCTTAATAGACTTGTGAGTCTTCCAAGCCAGAGCTTACAGGGAAAAGAGGGGAAGGAAACGAGCCTGAAGTATATTGGCCATGAAATTCTTAGGAACTGAATTTATACAAAATAGACTGGGCTCTCCACCCTCAGCATTTGCAGTGGACACCTTCCTGTTTTGCGGCCAACTGCCCCCACCTTCTTCAGCAGAATTCAGTGGGCAGAGGAACTGTGGAAAATGTTTTTTTCAAAACTAAATTAAATTAGAAACTTACTACAGAATCACTAATATTCAGCGTGTCACATTGTTTTGTACGGGAAGGCAAATTATCTTCTAGGAATGTAAAGGGGGAAAAAAGAGCAGGCAATGAGTGTAGTTGGTAAATTCCTCTTTATTTAAAGACACTGGGAAGATAAGAAGAATTGAGGGATAAGTATACAAGCTAAGCAGGAGCGGAGCACAGGAGTTAATAATGCTGACATTTAGCATCGCAGCATTAAGAAATCAACCTGATCTGAGTTTATGTATCTAGTCTATTGTTTTGAACTATCATTAGATTCTGCAACAAGACACTTTTCCATCCAGAAATTTTATTTTCAACACTGAGAGCTATAAATGTCATTGTAAACAGGGAAGAAAATCGAAATAGATGAGCAGGAAAAAAACCAAGGCAATAATCCACCCTTTTGATTTTTAGCATATTTTGATAGCAAGGTTCAGTGGCACACTGCATGACAATATAAATAGGTGTACTGAGCATCTCAGTAATTATGTCTTTATCATTAGTGTTACAGGAACAGTGTGCTACTGAGCACTCCCAAATTAATATAGCTTTTCTTCCTTGCAGTATAATAGTATGCAGAAGGGTTTTTTTTGTGATTTGTAGTGCTTTCTCTGTCTTACCATTGGAGTATAACCTGTTACAAGAAATATGTCTAATTTTGAAGCCCAAGATAGTACCAAACCAAATTAGGTTTTGAAGTCCATGCCTACAGTCATTTATGTTGGGAGTTTGCTCTAGGACTCCATACTGCAACAGATGTTCAGCCCTAACAGGTGTTGCAATTTTTTCTGTCAGAGCAGGTCTTTATATGAATGAGATTCTTACAGATTCCTTTCAGATACAGTGTGTATATGTATCTCTATACATATGTACGTAAATATTTGCAGATACAGATATATGTGTTTATATATATTAAAAGTACTGATTGGCTACTTTATAGTTCTAAGATAAATTTATACGTTTATAAGTTCCAGTGTCTTTTCAGATCTTACCATGTTCCTTACAGTTTCTTCCCAAACAACAGTTCCTGTTAGATCAAAGGCATGTGGTGTGCATATGGTTGTGTGTTTGTGTACTGATGGCTCCGATGACTGCACAGGGTGCAGTGACGGATGGCATTGCACATTGGTCAGTGGTTTGGGACCCTGGTTATTTTTTTTTCTGCCCTTATTTAAATCATAGGAATAACATCAGAGGCACTTCAAAAGAAAAGATGTAAGCCAGTGTAATCTCCTTTGTAGCTCCACTAACAGCTGTTCACAGAAAGCTCATGGTGCTTCTCTTGTTTGAATACTTCAAGCAGTGTTTTTAAAAGGAGACAGCCAAAAACCTTTCCAAAATGCATTGGTATTTAAGTAACTCTTTAGCTCACTACCGATGGAAGTGAATAGCAGTGTATTGAGAGATTGCAAAGAATACTGCTGAATTTGACTTGTGTTCCTCTTTGCCTTGTTCACAGATATTGATGAGTGTGCTGAAGGACGGCACTACTGTCGTGAGAATACCATGTGCGTAAACACACCAGGATCCTTTATGTGTGTCTGCAAAACAGGATATATACGCATTGATGATTATTCATGTACAGGTAAGAGCTGTATATTTGTGGAAGGAAATAACAGGATGGTGGTATTTAGGAGTACTGATACAATTCTTATGAAGTTAATCTTTGAGTCAGAGAGCATCTAAATGAAGTGTTAAACAGAGTAAACACCAAAATAGGATACAGTGCAGAAAAGCTAATGCATTTTACATATTATGTGTATGTCATATTGTTTGCCTGAAATTGTAGGACAGGCTGGATTGTCTCATGGGTCTGCCCGGTTTTGAGTGCTGAGTGAAAAGGTGAAGGGAGGAGACTGAAGGGAAAAATAAGCGAGCAAAAATAGTGCTGTTTTACTTGGTTTCTATGTTCCATACCAGTACAGCTTCTCTTGGAGTACAGCGATTCTTCTGCAAACTTTTGATGGAGTTAAATTTGCTACATATTAGAAGTGACTGTGTCCTCATTTTGAATTCTCCTGGCTCATTCAGGTTTCTCAGGTGAATCCTGAGTTCAGAGGGCAGGAGCTCTGCTTGCCTTGAACCACTAGACAACATGGTCAGTCTTATATCTGTATCTTCTGGTTTTGCTCTACTATCAGTGAATGCTCTAGAGGACATGTTTCATACTGACTTGCTGTCTTCTATTCTTCTTTTATTTCAAGGTCTTTTAGGGTTATGGAATGAGCACTGGACATTTAAAACAGCCTTTGGTATCAGAGCCAGAGCCAGGCTGACTCTAAGTGTTTCTGTGCTTTTTCCTACAGATAAATCAAATATGAATCAATGATGTGGTGCATTTGCTCAGTGAACAAAATAGTACCACTATTTTGTGTGCACAGGGGAACAAATCAGTTCTTTCTATAAAAGGCTATATTTGTTCAGTAAAGGTTTCTTGAAGTTCATAGTATCTAACAGAAACTAGATGTAAATGGATGAGAGTATTCAGAATGTGGAGGCAGCACTGTGAAGTTAATTTCTAAATGTATTTAGTTCTGTCCATTGTGTCCTGGCATCTTTTAGCATCAAGAATATGCCTTGGTACAGAAACAGCTTCTTCATAAATTGGCATGATTTGCTTGCCGAAATAAGTGCAGCACTCAGGGATGTGGGTTTCAAACCACATACATGTGATTTTTTGTGCATGCTGTCTTGCCTGTACTTGTCATTCCTCTCATACACTGGCAAGCACTGTTTTACTGCAGTAAGCCTACTTCTTGAAGGACCAAGTTATAAACACTGCTTGCAGCAGGTCCTTTCTGAAGCAACAGTATGTTTCTGATCATTCTCTTACATTTTCTACACTCTCAGCTGAATAAAGAAATTGTTTCACTACCTACTGAGTGTGAATATTGGGATTATTTCAGGGCTGACTCTGCCCAAATCCATGTGATACTTTTTCCGCTTGGTTTCCCTTAACTTGCTGTTTTGATTGCACTTTGCAAATGGTAAACCATCGCCAACAACTTTGCAGGGGCATTGAGTGCCTATAAATGTAATATAGGTGGTTCTCAACACTCCACACGTTGATATTTGCTGAAACATACTGTTATGAAATACAGTGTAGTTAAGAGCTGTGGACAGTCCAGCTTGTGTAAAACGTGTAGGAATTCCATTAGAGATCTCACACTCCAAACTGAACGTGGTTCCACATTTGTAAATCATAGTTTCCTGTGAAATCAGCCTGATGAGTGACAAAATGAATTATTTCTTTTCCACTTTTGTCTCAATCAACCTGGGAAAAGTTAATGCAAAAGAAAGGGAAGTATATGAAAAAGTTTTGTAAGATTTCAAATCTTAAGATATGCCAGGCCAGCTGAACTATAAATCATGCCGTGTATGCATGTCAGAGACAGAGTCTCTGTACATCTGAGAAATTTCACTCGCTATTATTTTGGACCTGGAGTTTTTCTGCAGTTAAATTTTGGTGAGTTTTGGATACTGATAGGCAGCCATGAGGATACAGTCCCTGCTGAGTGATAGACTTTCAGTTAATTGGCAATCTAACGTGATTAAGTGTATAGGTCACAAAATAACAGCATCTTTTTCCCTTGTTCCACAACCAGTGGAGGCACTGGTTAGTTACTGAAATATGTATCCAGGACTGTATGGGTGGAGTTGTATAGTATTCAGTTCTGTCCAGATCTCTCAGTACTCTCATACAGAGTATAATGCACTTTGAATTTTGTTAATGTTTGCAATAAATGTAGTCATTCAACCCTCTTTTCTCCTCTGCAGAGTTTAAAGTTCTTGGCAAGTCTCTATTTGCCTCATTGGCAGTTCTGGTTTTAACTTGCCAGCTGAAATATCAGTGAAACTGAGGAGAAAGCAGGTTTTTAATCCAGTTCAGAATTAACAAGAATAGGGCAAACAAGTGACAATTGACCCTGTGTGTTAGTAAGTGTTAAGTATTTAAAATATATTTCAGGACACAGTTCCTCATAATGCTGTGTAATCGAATCTGGTTATGGAACTGTAGCTGTGCATAAAACAGCTGACACTGTAAACTGGACAAGAAGCCCTGGTAGTCCTTGGGAATGTCACTAAACAGAAAAAAAAATGTTCTGTAGCTTGGCATTAGTATGTCATTGTTTGCACAGGGTAGCTGAAGCCCAGGAAGATGTTGAAAAATTATATGTGAACCTGGATTAGGCAGGTTATGATGCACGTGATGTCCACACAAGTTGCTGGCAGACTAACATAACATACCTTATTGTTCCGTCCTATGAACACGTATAATTTAGCAGTCATTGATCAAAATAGAAAAGAGACATAAAATCAGTGACATTGAAGAGGTTTTCTTCTGTATGAGACATTTGAAAAGAAATCTGTGCTATCTATCTCTGTCAGAGTCATGCACATAAAAGACTGATTTAGACAGCCTGTAGCTGCTTCCAAAACAGCTCCAGTTTCTTTTGTCCTGGCATGTTTATTGCAAGTTTTACAATAGATCTGAATTACATTTTTATTTTCACAACAAAGAATGTAATGAAGACATCAATTTCAGATATTGTTATTTGTATTCATACTGGAACTACGATTCTCAAGCCTAGATTGAGTTAGTCGCAACTAAGTGTATTTACACAGAAATCTGTTGTTTGTGACTGATTTTTATCTTCAAAAATCAATCATAGCCATGAGAAGGAGAGATGACTTCTAAGTTGCACCTGTGTGCCAATTGGGTGCACAAACTGCAAATTAAAGACATAAAATTATGCCCTCGGCTACCGTGCTTTGGTATCCTATGTTGGTATCGTCTCATTCCACTTCCACTTTGCTTCCCAGAACCTGAAATGTAATGATGTTGTGCTGGGGGAAGGAAGGCAGAAAACGGCATGAGTATTGCTGGGGTAGTTTTATATGTGTACTGGTAAGCTGCTGCACCATCACAGTTAGCTCTGATCAAATTGGAATGCTTTAGTATTTTTCTGGAATAGTAGTACTCGCATCTTTTCTTTGCATGGGATTACAGAAATACACGGGCCATTTTCTTGGCTGGAAAAAGGAAAGTTTTCCTTCTGGAAACAAGGAATAAGCCAATGTCACCTCCAGTCTTTCAGGCTGCAGTGTAATTCACAGCTGGCAGCATTGCTCTAAACAGTGCAGAGCATATCTTTTCCTCCATTTATTTTGGGAGAAGTTAAGAAATGAGAGATGAGAGCTCTCTCTTTTTCACACTTGGCTCTAACAGTGAACAGTTCATGCTAGCCACACTGAATGGTTAATCGTGTTTAGTCTTAACAATTGTCTTTAGTTTTCTGCCTAGGGACCACTCACGTGACTAGGTAACCCAGCAAGAATGGAACAAAAGGTAGAAGACCCTGTGAGACTTAGTCCATCCTCCTTTGATCGTATTAAGGCAGAGGAAGGTACATTCCCTGGCCTGCAGAAGCCCTGGATTTTCTGAGTCCTGGATGACTTTTAAGGCTCTGTTTCTGTGCAAAATCGTGGGCCATCTTCTTTCATCTATTTTTTTGCTTTCTATTCAGCATAAAAGGGGGAAGTGGCTCTGATGGGAATGCTGGTGGTGTTCTCTGTCTCTCCTGTGGCAGAGATGACGTGAGGGAGGTAATGCAGCTGATGTTGCCCTCCCAGAGACTTCCTCCCTTGAGGCTGTTTCATGTTTCACACTTAGTGGTACTGGAGGGGCAGATGTCTCCAGAAGTACCCTAGAACACTATATTCAGTTGACTCCCCCTGTGTGTGTGGTCTGGGTAAGATGAGAAATGACTGAATGTGAGAAGGACATATGAAGTATTAGTATACAAGCCAGAGTATTTGAATTAATATTTGTACATGCTGTCATCTGGGGTTTATGAAATTATGTATTACATGTTTCTTGGGTTTTTTTTCCTGTTTGTGTTTTGTGGTTTGTTTGGGTTTGGTAGGGGTTTTTTTTGAGATGTGAGTAATCTGCAAGTTTGTACCCAGACACCAGTGAAACTTTACAATTGTGCTGTACTTTAGCAGAAAATATATGTGAATTCTTAACTGAGTAATTATTAAAAGCATAACCAGGCATGTTGCAAATTGTGGGCTACTTCTTCCAAGCATGCTTTTGGCCACGTGAGCAGCCGTGTCCATCCCTGCAGCAGTGTCGAGCTGTACGGACCATTGCCACATGTGGAGCTGGGTGCTCACCTACGTTTTAAGTGTGTGCAGACTATATAACTGTTTTTCATAACCATTTTGGTAAATTCCAGGTTATTTTGCTTTTCCTTTTCATTTTCACTTTAGCTAAGTCATGCTGATTCTTTGCTACTGCTTGCTTTTAGAGAATAACGAGTTAAAGGCCAAAGGAGTTGGCAAACCGAGTGGAGGTTCTAAGTCTGAGGCCTTTACTGTACATTGCAGCCTGGTACCATCACATTTGTGCTCCTGGGTTTGTTTTCTGACTTCTAAAGAAAATGGTGAAGAATTTTTATATAACGTATCATAACTGTGTTGGGAACATTTGGAGGATTTGTTCTTCAGAGTCAAAATAGAAGGGATGAAGTAGTTCTTTAGAATCATAGAATGGTTTGGGGTGGAATGGACTTTAAAGACCATCTAGTTCCACCCCCTTGCCATGGGAAGGGACACTTTACACTGGATCAGGTTGCTCAAAGCCTATGGCTTTGGTCTTTGGTCTTTTTCACTTGGCCATATGGAAAAACCTACTCAAAGCAATGAGGAATGTGTTGAACTCACCAGGTATTAACCAGGTGTATCCAGCTGGACCTGGCTACACCTCCCTCCTCCTCTGCCCCAGCCTGTGTCTTTGTGAGTCTCAGAGATTTTCTTAACTACATTTTTGTAAATATGGTGTCAATGCATTCAGCATAATTTAATTTTTTTTCCTGCGATAGCCTCTCGCAGTAAACTGAAGTCTAATGATAGTTTACACATAAATTACCAAGAAGCATGGTGGTAGCAAGTTGAGTGACACCTGAAATGTTAATTCTTGGGAATACTGGCAGCTCTGCATATTTTGCAAATCAAATTAAATCACAAATCTGTTGCAAGTTGGAAGGTATTCCAAGATCAACATTAAAATAATTAAGAGTCTGGGGAGATTGACTTAGACATATGGAAAGGATTTAAGAAGAAAACTACACATTTAGCTGCATAATGATGATGAATGTGCAAAAAGTAGGAATTATGATAACAGTAATACTAATTAATAATTATTTGGAAGGATTCAATAGCAAGAGGAAAATGTAGGGGAAAGTACCAGTCTGCAGGTGTATGGCCAGTACCTTTTGACATTAGTTTTCCACATCTGACCTATATTCTTTGCTCTGTAACAATACTGTGGGATGACTGAAAAAATTCACCTCAACATAATGCATTAAGAACTGATTGCCACACTTAGCCCATTCAGCGCTCATGCATCTGATGCTCTTTTGTCCATCTTTGTGCCTTTTTTCTCATGCAGCCATTAATGTTTTCCAATAGGCTACATGACTGGGATTTGTTTTACATTTGCTTTGCTCTCAGCAATCAAAACTGTGCCTTTCCTAAGCTCCTCTGTTTGGCTCTACTCTTCTAGCTATCTGTGGCTTGTAAACAACCTACACATCTGCTTGGATTTCAGCTAATGCCACTAGTGATATCTCTGCCCTAAAAAAGATACCTTTTAGTTTGGTATCTTGCTCCTTTTTTTTTTGGTATAGTGTATAGCCAAAGATTGTGTCTTGTCTCCTTTTTGTTCATTAATGCTTTCTTTACAATATAAATCTGAGGATGCTTATCAAAAAACAGAGTCACTGTCTTTGCAGTACAAATGCAGCCCATCCTTATCCCCCAAGTGTAGATGCCATCACTTTGGGAACCAGCAGTCTGGTATCTGGACGGACTTAAAATACCAGTAATAGGGACCTGCAATTTTGTTGAAATAACAGCTCATACTGTTTCTAATTCAGGTCCCCAGATTATCAGGACTTCAGATGATTGCCCAATTGTTATCTTCTGTTTCTTGCAAGATGCATTTATTTTTGGGGGGGAATACAGTCCCTGTCACATGGGGGTTTTTTATTAACATAGTACTCTGACACGCTTTGGATGAATGCTTTCTCTTGGCATTTAGAAACTCAAGTTCGTAAAAGTGCATCTGCCTGTGGGCTTCTGTTGAGATTTCACTGGTTTATTTTTGACTTATAAATCCATCAATTGTTAGGGACATAAACAGTCTGAGAAATCTCCTATTTTTTTCTATACTGTGCAGTAGAAATGATGTTTAATGGTGGGGATATTTGAGAAAAAGTTTTCTTAAATTTCTGGTGAGAATGCTGTAGGTAAAATCCATCTTTATTCCCTAGAGCACAGACCAGTTCAGATGTTCAGAAAAAGTTCATGGATGGGTTCTGACGTGGGGTGGGAAATGATTTTGCACCAGTGTACATTGGTAGGATTTCAGCTAGCTGTGAAGTGTGGGTGTTTTACAATATCATGTATTGCTAGTTATTTTTGTTCCAGCTGAACATTTCAATTCCCACAAATGAGTTCTGAGAACTGAAGAGGAATACCTCTCTGTATTTAAATGATAAATAAAATCTAGCTTACATGTGAGGCATGTGGGCTATGTTTTAGCACCAACACCAACCTCTTCCAAGAGTGGTGTAGTTGTCTGAGTTTCCATGGACAGAAGCTACTATAAGACTGATGTAATCCAGAGTTGAATGAAGTCATCCCTCTTCTGTGTTTAAAGCTGCATGCGTGTCCTCGGTTAATTAAGGTATAAAATTTGCCTACTTTTTCAGACACACAAGTGCATCCACAAGTCATCCTGAGGATGATAAGAACTGATAGTGCTTAGTACATTGGTAAATGAGGCCACATTTTAATAAGTGACTAAATATGGCCTCAAGATGCAACTTTATTCAGCACTGCTGTATACCCTTTACTCTTCACTGCTGCAAAAAAGTTGAAAAATTAGAATGTGACCTCCAAGTAGTCATACGCTTTTATAGTGTCCCAGCTTGGCTACATGAAAATACCGTAATGTGAGATATGATGACAATAAAAAAGCTAATTTCTTCCTGTTTATTTCCCTTGACTTATTTTTGATGAATTCAGCGACATTCAAGTTTTCCTCAATTTCTGCAGCTTATAGAGCAGCTGAGCTCATTGACTGTGCTTAAATAAAGGCAGAATAATTGCTCAGTATGGTGCAAGGGACAGAGCAATAAACAAGCACACTGACAGGGGCTGGTTGTAACACCACTGTAGTGACATACCACAGCTTGAGTAAGGAAATGTTTTAGTCAGCAAGCCACCAGAGAATATAATGATGTGGGCAAGATGAGCCATCTGTCTCTCCATCTCTGATGGGGGTTGCACCCCCACCCCAATTATGTTGGAAGTAACGTGCACAATCATTATCACACAGTGCAGTCCAAACTCCCCAGGAGCGATGGTGTCCAGCTATACTGCCACAGTTGCTGTTAGTAATAAACACTGTAGAAGTCAGTTTGTGTGCATGGAGCATTTTTAACTCAAAGCCTGTTTGATTCTGGTTTCTATTACTTAGCCCAGTTTCCATTCTCCTTTATAGTATGTCAGCCTACATGAAGCGCTCAGTCTTCTTTCAGGATAAATTCTCTCCAATCTCCACTTTCTAGCTGTACGATAATTCACAAAGCTAATAAAGGAATGATCGCTCAGACTGAGCTTGTTGCTATGCAACCACATTACTAAGATAACAACACAAGTAATTTTTATATCTCTGCTGTATCTTATACAACTGAACTCAATTATGCTTTATTTGGATTGAATCAGGTTATCCTTTGCAACTTAGTTTGGAGGCTATTTCAACTTGGAATGACAACTTTTTTTTTTTTTTCTAGAGGATACTTTTTAGGTCTCATTTTCTCCTTGATTACTGACCCAGTTCATGACAAGTGTTCATCTGGCTATGCAATTATAGAAGGATGGATGTCTCAGCTGATCAAAATCCAAAGCATTTTTAAAGAGCCCTTGATAGAACATGATTTTAGTTGTTAAACAGAAAATGTATTCCCTTGACAAAGATGCAAATGTATGATCTTCAGTACTGAATGCATAATTCTTTTACAGAAATTACTCTTTTACCAAGTATATATATATATTTATGTATATTTGGTATATGTGTGTGTGTGTGTGTTTATCTATGTATCTATCAATGCATTATGGAGCTGGATTCCCTACTCACCTAAGGAACAAAGGATGGTAAGAGGTATTATATCCAAAAGCAGGGCTCTATTTTGCATTTCTACAATTTCTGTGTTCTATTTAAAATGCGTCTTTCTGCAGAAGCAGACATCAAAATTGATTATTTTGTTCTACAGTGAATATATTTTACATTCTTTGTGCAATGAGGAATTTTTCAATACCTTAAATGAGTTCCAGGTATCAACTTGAGAATATACTCAGTTTGCAACTAACTCAAAAAAGAGTGAAATCTTTTTCTTATGTAAAAAATTTGAAATTACAATTTTACAAACATTAACATTGGTTGATATTTATGTCACAGCATTACAACAGACATCCAGTGTACCTCCTGTTTCTCGGTGTTCTGAAGCCCTCTGCAGCTTTCAATCACCCAGCGTCCCTTGGCAGCTTCTACAGTGTGGTTATGTGCTGTGTCAGTATAATATGATTGGAAAGTAGAATTGTAGGGATATAGCAAAATTAACACAGTATATTGTGTTAGAAAATAGAAAATCTAGCAAATCATGCAGCACTACATGAATTATTAATTCTTTAGATAATTATATTGCCTCTTTATGTTAGAATATTACTGATGTTGACACAGGAGGTGGAATTCGGTTTGCAATTAAGACACCCAAGACACCCAATGTACCTCTCTTCATCTAAGGTGATATTGTAAACAACAGAGGTCAGGGATTCAGCTGGACCCAGCTCAGCTTTCTGTTTACGGGTTCCAGGCAACCATCGTGATAGAATTAGCAGATCCAACCTAAGGCCTTAGAGGTCTTGTGCTTTTTGAGTTCTGCTGGATACAAACAAAGTAAGCTACCTCTTTCCAGCTACTTATCTGTGGCCAGATCAATCTCACATTAGGTATCTGTTTTGCACTTCCTGAGTTCTGTAGGTAACACTGACTGAAATGGGAACTTAAATGTCCATAGCAAGATCTGGTTGCCCAGTTATAGGTCTGACAACATTTTAGATGCTGTGGTGTGTCCTACTTGCACTCGCTCTTACAGTCTTCTTGTAGAGACTTGCATTACAACCTTTGCTGATGTCTTGGATATCCATGAGGTACCACGCTGCATGTGATCAGTTAGCTGGACATGTGTTTATGCAGCGGAATCCTTCCCAGAAACACACACAAATATTAGGTGCTTTAATCTGGGGCTGAACTGCACCAGCAACCAAAGAGCTGCCACTCTTCTTTGGAAAAGTTTGAGTCCAAGACACTGAAGAACACATAGTGTGTGGTCTGGTTGAAACTTCATCTCTTCATTCCAGTACTGGGTGTTAGTGGTGGTCTGTAGGAGTTAGGATGATGGTAGGAAGGGGATGGCTGGTATTAATTAATTGCAACATGACATCCTTTCACAGCTGGACCTCCCCTGGCCTGTCCTTCTGCAGATGATCACAGGCTCTGACAGATAGACTGCAAAGATCAGGAAGCACAGTAGGCAGCCTTGAGGACAGTTTGTTTGAAGTCATAAGGATCTTTCTGGCTCAGGAAATGGGAATCTGCTGCTGTCGCATTGAGCAAGCCAGAAGTGAGGGAAGTTGGATGGCTCAGATCTATCTTGTCTGAGCCAGCTGGTGGTTGCCTCATGCTGGGAGAGTGTTGCCTGTTCTCAGAGGGACTCCAGCCAAGGTCACTGAGAGACTGGAGGTACTGTATGAAGCAAGACAGTTTTTTAAAAAGGGACAGTGGAGTTATTTAAGGTTATGCAATCATGCTGTATTGAAGTCAGTGGTTTTCCATACATTCACGGTAAAATAAAGGTGTCTATAGCCATGATATCAATTAGCTGGGATTTAAGGGTAGCAGATACAGCTGGCCGTATATGGATATCATGTCTGTCTGTCTTTTGGCATTCTACTGTTGAAAAACATTTCTAATCTAAGATAACACAGTTGTAAGAAAAGTCAGAGGGTAAGAAACTTAACTTCCAAGACTGTTAAGAGGAGACATAATATTTTTCTAATATTGTCCAGGACTTCAGAAGCCTTTTCTTTTAATATTATAGTTGCAAGTTTTTTCTTTGAACGAATATGGAAGATTCCGGTTTGGATAGACAGCAATTTCTGAGTTATTTCTGTTCAGAAAATCTGTGGGCATGGAAACCTTTAATTCTTTACAATTTGATTCTTACCGCATGCCACATGGTAATCACTGATTCCTGAAACAACTTAGAAGTGTCCTTTGTTTCTCATGAAATGTTTATAAGAGATTAATCTGCTTTATGCTAAATGGAAAAGTGTTTCCTTAACTCATGTGTTATACTGTCAGACATTATAATTTAGTATGTCATCTTCTTTGACAGTTTGTCTCTTCAATAAATCTCTGTCAATATCGCTCCCTTTTGTCAGTCTTTTGGACTGATGATTATTGACTTACAAAACCTTGTACTTCACCATATCAAACTGGTTTCTTGTGATACAGACCCCTTGACCACAGGAGGAGTTGCATTGCTAGTCCTTTTTTGCACATAGGATTATGCTGAAATCTACTCTGAAATGCACAAAGTAAACATATTGGACTTATCCACTTCACTGACTCACACAGTGTCTGTGTTCCTATGCACGGCCCCAAAGAAAGGCTTATATTTTTAGTTTTGCATGTAACTCCTGATTCACACTGAAATGTGCTGATGATTCTGCAGCCAGGCTGTGGTTGGTCATGCACGAATGCATAGTGTGGAAGCTAAACTCTCACTTCTGCTGTCCTTCTAATTTTGTCTAAAAACTAGTTTCAGTTCCCTGATTTGCTCAGTCAGTGTTTGCCAGCTCATCTAAATGAATAAAGGTGACAGAGTCTTTGGCGAGACCTCTCTACAGCAGCCAGAAAGAGTGGATCAACAAGAAGGAACAAATAAAACCTACTGAGAAAATACGGAACCCATATTTTGAAACCCATCCTTAAGGTTGTGATCTGCTGATGCCCCAGGGAAGCCTGGTGAAATCATCATCAATAATTTGAAAAGTCACACTGATACAAAAGAAAGCATTTCTGTCTATGTTGCTGTACAGTATAATCCTAAGGGTTTGGGGTGGAATTTCACTTTTGTTGGTGAAGCTGCATTTTGTGAGGTAATGTTCCTGAAGGTACTGTGTTTGTAAAAGATACTTGATATTTTTCCTTAGGACATTCTCAATAGACAGAAGTGTTCTGTCTTGTACTTTTAATTTTTTTTTAAGAAAATGCTAGTGGTTTTGTGGCATCTTCAAGACTGAGCTAGAAAACTGAACATCGAAATTATTTCAGAAATGGTAATCAATTTACCTCCTTGGAATCACTTCCCTTTATAGTTTATGTAGTCTGTTGTGCAAAAATTGAGGTCTCCCCCATCAAATACACAGAAACCTTTGAAAATCTCCATGTTTGTATCAAGAACCAAGAGCTCTGTCAACAAATCTAGCAATAAAATAGGAAGCTGCTCTACCTAAATAGTTTGTAGGAGTTTTTGTAGGAGTATTTTTTAGTTCTGATAAGCTTCCAAATCATCTCAAAAAGACTGTATCTGTTTATTTCTGTCTGTTATATGCTGTAGTCTTTTCACATCTGCTAAAATATATTCTTTGAAGAAATGTTGCAAGTAATTGCAACTATTTCATATTTTAAAAGTAAGACATATGCCAGGGAAAACACATACAGTGAGCTAGCTTAATTAGCCTGTGACTCGCATTGCTCAAAATCAAAAGTCACTGTTGTCTTCTGTGACTGTTTAAAATTGTCACAAGAAGGCAGTTAGCATTAAATATCTTAAGGTTTTATCCTTTTTTTTTTTTTTCAATTTGTGGGTTGCTTTGGGAATGAGCATTCTTTGAAAATGTCAATGTCCTTATTTAGTTGCATTTTGTTCCTTCATTATCTTCACCTGTTTTAGTGTGTCTCCCTTCCAATATACTAAAAAAAGAAATGTGCATTTAATTCTAATGTGGCACAGAATTTTATCGTGAATACTTATTTTCTAATACAAAATAGAGTGGCAGGCTACTTAATCATGCAATAAAAGATGAATTTATACTATACCAAATATCTGTCTTGGCATATATTGGAACTAATTTGTAAATACTTCGTAAGTTAATGTCCAAGTCACATGGAAATGGAGATTTGGACTGGACTGACAAAGATAAGAAGCTTTGAGTCACACAGACCAATCACCAGGAAAAATACATTGTCAGCAACAGTAATTACAGCAGGTAATTGTGTCATTTACCCTGTCACAGACCAGTAAATGTGATGAGTTTGGAACACACCAGCTGTCACACAGTGTTAACTTTGATGTTTAGGATTTGGAAACCTGTAGTAGAATCTTTTAATGACAGTGCATTTAAAAGAACAAGGCTAAAGGTTTCACACTGTTTGAAGCAGGGATAAATGGCCAGTCCTATTCAAGATAAGAAGATTGATTTCTGCAAATGTGAGGCTTCATCAAAAGTATCTGTTTTAATTTGTTCATGTGTTTTTAATAAGTTTGGAGTGTGCAAATACTTAGAAAAAAAATGTGTTCCTAATCATTCAGAAGGTTAAATTGGTGAATTGTACTTAAATTCTGTCTGCATAATTTTAATGCTTGAGAGGTAAATAAAGTTTGTGGTTGGTGATAGTCTGAACAGATATTCCAGTCTGCTTAATACCCTGGGATTACTCATTTAGTACACCTTCTGTGGGGTGGGCTTCATCCTAGTTTGAAGTCCTCCAGAGTTGTTCACAGCATCTCTGCTTAAATCCTAACTTTTCCAAAGAGCGGATGTGTGAAGGAAGTAGGATTACAAAGGTGAAGTCATCCTGAGATGACAGTAATAGTAGCAAAATGGAATATCTGATCAAAGTTTACTTTTTTCTTAATTCTGTGCCTTGATTTAAAATTAATATTTGAGGTTTTGTGACCTGAACAATACTGTGGATTTCATATCATCTGTGGTTCTGCTTGTTAAAACAATTCATGGTGTTAAACAGGACAGCAAATTTGATGGCAGAATTTTTCAGCTATGTAAAGTTTGCTAAGATGTGCTTATGCAAATGTTTATCAATATAAAATGCACGTAAGTATCTTAAAGATATTTTAACCTTAATGATTCCATGATAATGTCAGTACAGAAATAATTTTTTGTAAGCTTGATAGACACTAGCAATTTAACTGTGGCAACAAAAAGATGGTGTGGTCTGGAAAATCTACCCATGAAACAAGTTAGCCAGTGTCAAGTTTCATACCACTGCAGGGGTGGGGGAAGGAAGATGAAAGCACATATCATTGCATCTCCTTTACTGTGCTGTGCAGTTTTTTGTTAGAAGCAGTTCAGAGAGCTCTGCAGGTTATCTCCTGGCATCAAGAGGTCTATCTGAACTGCAGAAGCCAGGAGCACTTCATAGCTTCCAAGGTTGGGTGTGTGTGCTCTTCCATGGTACTGCTTGGTGGTGAGAACTGGCTGTACCATTCTCCCCAGGTGCTTTTGTTTCCAGGGAAGGCAGCTGACCTGCAGTGTTATGAAGGATACGTTTGCTGAGCTGTTTTGGTACGCCTTTGTAAACTATCAGGGAGGATGGACCCTAGTGAAAGTTGGGTGCATCACTGGAGATGGCATCAAGGCTGACCAAAGGGCAAAGCATCAATATTACTTTACCTTATCATCATTAAAGTACAGCTTTGTACCTGTTTTCAAGTGGAGAACTCTCTTCAAAATCAGGTGAGCAACACTTAGGCAAGCCTTCTCTCCCGAGAGAGCTCAGGCATCTTGTCTTATCAAAAATATTTATGTCCTTGATATCCAGTGAGTGATCTGAGTATCTGAGTCACAGCACTGCCAGGGAAATGAGAGAAACTACCTCATGCATTATGAAATGTCTCTGCTGCATGAGAGGACACAAAACCACCTCCATTTGTTTCCTAATGTTTATGATTAAGTAAGTTGGTCCAGATTCCTGAAGACAAGAGTAGGATCAAAGCAACAGCAGCATTTCATCCACCACTGGGATGTCTTTCATCTTCTTCACCAGACAAGTGCTGACCTTGATGATGGTGCTGTAATGTTGTAACTGATTTTCTAGGAGCCCCTGGAATGTGTTGACAAGCCCTGGTCACAGTGCAGTTCCAAAAAGAAGAGAGGCAGCACCAGCTGCTTCTAGAGAGCTTTGAGAACATTACTGTTTTATCAGTTTTTTCAAACCAACTTTGGCCAGACTGCTGAGACATCTTTCTTCTGTCACGTTGTGTATATCCAACCTTCTGTTAACTTTGTGGTGAAAAAGTATTAAAAGGTGTTTTAATGGAGCCTTCTGGTTATGTGGATGATCTCTAAATTGTTACTAGTGAAATATGAGATTAGGCAGCAAGTTACGAGCCTCAGCAGCAGTCAGGTTACTTTACAGCTTTTATGTGTGTAACAGAAATACCTGTGGGATGGGGGCCAAATATGCAATGGGTATCCGTTGCTGGTGGCAGACTTGTTATAACATGGGGCCTTTTAGCAAGGAAACAGTAAATAAAAAGGGTTGGAATTAGGAGAAGAAGTAAAATAAATGTTTTTCAGTTGGCTGAGAAAATTGTATTTGCAGCTCTAGTCTGGCTATTCTACTAGCAGTAAAGTAGGGGGCACCACTAGAGATGTAGAATTTGCCATCATTGTCACTTTTGGCAACATAATAGGAGATTTTGAAAGCATCAGTTTATCATAAGCATCTGGAAGGTTTTGTGTACAATACAAGTTGGAATTAAGTAAGATTTACCTGCAAACAAATAGTGCATCTGGCTAGATAAATATGTATTAAAAAAAGATTAATCTATGCAGAAAGTCTACACAATGAAATACCTTTTAAGAGAGAGAAACCTCATTTTAAAATGTCACCGGTAAAAGATACTAAGAGATCAGTTTGAATTAAGGCAAAAACAAGTGGGTGACAAGGTCCTTGTCAAGGTCTAGACTGAAATCTCTTGAGGTGGGATTTTCAAAATCATTTTGCGTTTACTTTACAGTCCTGCCATTGTAATCAGTGGGAGTTACAGATGTTCCTTTAGGGGAAACAGTTAGGTCTCTGCTAAGTGCTTTAGAAAATCCTTCCCTTGAATTTTTCTGTTCAAGAGGGAATATAGAAAATGGCAGACATGAAGTAAAGTGGAGATAAATTAAAGCTTTTTTAACTTTAGCTGTCAGGCAAAATATTCTTCAATATATTTACTCTGCCTAACTGGTTGAAAAGTATAAAAATTCACAGGATATTACAAGAAGTAACATTGATTACTATTACAATAGAAGCCTCCCTGAGAGGAGTGTATTCTGCAAAAATATGTATTGTTCCATGAAATCAGAAACTGCAAAACACATTTTGAGGATGATGAAACTTAGGGAGGCTTAACAAAGTTTACCTGATTTGATGAAGAGCTGTGAAGGAAGACAGAGGGAGTAATGGTAAGCCTGCTTTGAAATATGTATTTTATCCATCAACTTGTCTTTTGTGGCTGAGATGACTTATTATACTTTTGTTTCGCCAGTGCTCCAAGGGATATTGGCAGAGACTACCTGCTGTGCAGATACTACACAAAATGTGGACTGGTCAACATTCAAGTTATGTGTTAGTCTGTTCAAGTTGAGTTTTAGAGGAGAGGATAGCCTATTAAGAGCCATAAAATCCATTATAAGAGCTACAGAATTTGGAATCACTCATGAAGAATTCAAAGAGACTTAAAGCTAGGAGTTATGTGTTCCATAAGTCTAGGAGGAAAATCCAGAACAGGAATAACCAAAAAGTAAAGAAAAGAGATTTTGTACAAAGAAAAAAAGTCTTAAAGTCAAAGGGTAGGAAAAAAGTATATGCCTTTTAGGCTTTGGTGTGGAAAATAGTTTTCTTTAGATGAAAGTCTGTTGTGAAATAAAACATAAAATTGAAAATCTTCTCAGGGTAAGTTTTTGAAAAACTAGTGTTAGCTAGAATTAGAATTTCCCATATTTTTGGAAGTTATATTTGCATATAAATATACAGTATTTCTCTATGTATTTTTCGTCCCAGTATCTTTTTTGTGTTACCTACCATGGTAAAGAGCAATGCACACATTAAGGGTTTTGGCTCTTCTAGAAAGACAAAAAAATTTCATGATGGGAAATTTGAGGTGTTTTAGGAATGGATTTCATCATTACATGCAGTGTCATGATTTGACTGTTCTGTGAAATTATACCAGTGTCAACAGTTCAGCTCAGTCTGTACCTGTCTCGACTCTTGGACAGCCAACTTGGAGCTTTCTCCAAAATCCTGCTAGCCTCACAGTCAGGTGCAAGGGGAATGAGTGCTTGTTTTTTTCAGTTGTCTTAATCCTACATCAGTAATTGCCAGTGATATAGATTCCCTTTATAGTTTCCTAGTAGGATAAGATGCAGATCTGGAGGTTTTTTCTTTTTCATACAGATATGAAAAACAAAGTATTCGTAAGTGTATTTTCTTCCTAAGGTTTTCTTACAATTGCCTTATTTTTCCTTTTTTACTGTGTTAACAGCAAATATAGAATAAGTAAATAAGCTAATAGCTGAAAGAGAGAAAAGGCATCTGGATGAATTAATGGCAGCTGTTCTCCCTGAAGAACAACAAAGGACTAAGTAATTGTCAAGAGAAAGAGCATCTCAGAAAGCAGGCTGATCTCTAAAACAAACCTTGAAAATAGAACATACACATGCCTGAGCTATTTTTATTATCTACATAATTGAAGCAAAAAAGTAGGAAAGTACTGAACATAGGTGTGCTGGTTTTGGCTATGACAGAGTTAATTTTCTTCACTGGTGGCTGGTACAGGGCTGTGTTTTGGATTTGTGCTGAACACAGGGTTGATAATATAGAGATGTTTCTGTTATTGCTGAGCAGGGCTTACACAGAGCCAAGGCCTTTTCTGCTTCTCATACTGCCAGGCGGGCGAGGAGACGGGGGGTGCCTGGGGGGTTGGGGGAGGCCCAGCCAGGACAGGTGACCCAAATTGCCCAAAGGGCTATTCCAGACCACATGACGTCGTGTTCAGTATACAGTGGGGGGAAGCAGGAAGGAGTGGGGGGGCCTTTGGAGTGATGGCATTGGTCTTCCCAAGGGACCCTTACATGTGATGGGGCCCTGCTCTCCTGGGGATGGCTGAACACCTGCCTACTATTGCAAAGCTGTGAATTAATTCCTTGTTTTGCTTTGCTTGTCCTTTGCTTTTCCTATTCAACTGTCTTTATCTCAAACCATGAGTTTTCTGGCTTTTGCCCTTCTGATTCTGTCCCTGATCCTGCTGGGGGAGTAAGCGAGCAGCTGCTCTACAGAATTGTTGTTTATGGCTACACTGAAGAAAGAAAATGAGGACCAAGAACAGCATGGACATATGGGAGAGGATGAAAATAAAAATCAATCAAGTAACAGGATTAGCAGGGAACAGGCTCTTGTAGATCTGGCTTTTGATGTCCCCAACTTTGGACTGAAGACAGCTACTGGTGGTCATTAATGATTAAGGACTCAAGCATTAACTAAGTAAACTGCATGATGATAACTCTATGAGTAATTAATATACTCCATTTTGCATTTAAATTAAGAAATATCTATAGAAAAAAATGAATTTGGGAATATCAATCAAAAATTTAACATAAATGTATGGAAAATATAAAATCATAGACTCCTTTAGGATGGACAAGGCCTTTAAGATCATCAAGCCCAACCCAGCACTGCCAAGGCCACTACTGAACTGTGTCCCTAAGTGCCACATCTACACGTCTTTTAAATACTTCCAGGGATGGTTACTCAAACACTTCACTGGGCATCCTGTTCCAGTGCTTGGCAGCCCTTACAGTGAAAAATTTTTTCCTAATATCTAATCTGAAGCTCCCATGGCACAATTTAAGGCCAATTTCTCTTGTCCTATTGCGTTATTTTGGAGATGAGACTGAACCCCACCTGTCTACAACCACCTGTCAAGTAGTTATAGAGAAGATCCCCCATGGGCCTCCTTTTCTCCAGGCTAAGCAATCCCAGTTTCCTCAGATACTCCTCATAAGACTTGCTCTCTGGTCCCTTCACCAGTTTCAATGCTCTTCTTTGGACACTTGCCAGTGAATAATTCAGTAAATTTACAGCATTTACTCTTTAAAAATAGTGTGCATATACTTAGAGTTTAATTAACCCTGCCAATTAGAGTTTAAATGAGTTAAAATGAAGTCTTAAAGAAATTAACCATCTGTCATTTCCCAAATGATCTTAATGGAAGAAGTCTTCCATGTTACACATATATAATTGCTGCTAATTTTTGTCTTGTACATGAACTATAGGTGGGGGAAAAAACCCCTTGTAATTAAGATAAACTGTAAGTGGGCATTTAAGTGTGTTGGCTCTTGATAATTCAAGTAAGTCTTAACTGTTGCTACTGCCACATCAGATAGGCAGCTGGTCACCATAGTTCTGTAGATGTATACCAAATCAATGGGAAGGAGACAGAAGGCCAAAGTAATTTCAATTCTTGAATGCAGAGGTATCAAAAGGGTAAAATACCTAATATATTCTCTTTATTTAAATTATTTTAATTTAATCCTAATTCACAAGTTCTTCACTCATCAGTGAATATCTATTGCATTGTGTAACAAGATTAAAATTGCAGGGATGTATTTTATTTTTATTTTTGGGAACTTTGTGCATTTCTGCACCTTAATCATGATCTCAGCTCTTATTTTCCAGTGTTGGTAATGGATGGTTCAGGAAAACTGCCAGCACAATATTTTTTACCCCTAATGCAACTCAGTCATCATTCCTATTTGCTGTTGGATTGGACTATGATTATTGGTTGTTTTTTTTCTTGGACATTTGCAGAATTTAGATATACAAAGCAGATATTGGGAATGCTTGCAGTATGCAAGTAGGAAATGCTATACAGACATTTATTTTTAATCATAAAATCCAGAACAGGAAAGCTAGGAGCTGATGTTGCATAGTGTTAATGAGGAGGCAGGTGCCACACCTTGTGGACAGCATGTTAAATTTTCCTAAGTTCAGCAAGAATCTCTGCACAGATAACAAATTTGGTAAGACAGGTCCCCAGCTGTCACTGCATTGACATACATCACAGCATCTAGTGGCTCCTGATCAGTTTATGCTAGCAGTCTCTCTTCATAAGGTGCAGTACTTCACCCTGGATACCCTTCTGAAGTAAAGTTTTCTCAAGCAAACAATATGGAATATTCTGGAGGAGTATTTCCAAATGAACCAAGGTTCATCACCTTTACTGTATGTGCATACATATATATATATATATATGTATATGTATACATATTTTTGTGTACGTATATAATGTATTTGCACATACAAATATGCATAAGTTAATTGCATCATCACCTAATTTTTGCCTCTTTGTGTCATAAGAATTATGTAATGAGACATTCATATGGACTTACTGTTACTATTGTTATTAGCATGGAGCAATAGCAAATTTTGGAGTTAAAATTTTTTCTCTATCTAGAAAGATCTCATTCCAGAGATAGTTTAATCAATATGAATAGTGTATTTAAAACTTCATTTGATTCTCAGAACAGAGATTTTATGAAGTTTAACACTGTTGAGCACGGAGTCCGGAACAGTGCAAAATGGAATTTAGGTATATTAGATAATAAAGCTTTAGAAGTCATCATTGAAACCAGTGCATTTGGTCTTTGTACAAGATGTTTATGCAAGTTCAGATTGGTTAATCATTGAAATTTCTCTGCAAAAGTAATTTTTATTTCTATGCCTCTGTCATACTATGATACCTAGCCTGTATCCATCCTCATTATGGTCTGCAGTGAAAGGAGTATAGAACTTTCATTAAATGTGTGTCACATGATTTCTAAAGATGCTTTAAATAAATGGCCTTGAGAAATAAAATTTAAACATTTCTAAATTAGGCAAATAATGTTTCTAAACTGGTTTTTGAACTTAAAAACGATATTGCAGGTTCTCTTTTAATGATTCTTTTAAAAATTGCTTTTTTGCTTCTTTGTAATGCATGGTCCTATCTGCTACAGTTCCTGATTTGATATTTAAGATTGCTGAACTCAGGCTCTGCAATTTTCTCCTTTATTTTTAAGGTGGCTTTCCAAGTGTTTGATTAAAAAAAGAAACCAAAGCAATAAGCATGAATTAATGAAGAATTATCAACAGAACACCATCCTTTTGATTAAAAATAAATATTTCTGTCTTTAACAAAGCCAAACAGTCTATCTTGCTATTACTAGTGAAAAAGCTGTTTCTGATGGTCTCTTTAAATTGGTGTGGATAGTGTACCAAGTGCTGAAAGAGTAGATGTCGTGACATGTTTATGTACAGGGTTTTTTCGGGTGTAGTTTAACCATGTAATCAGTCTGTGAAAGAGCCACTCCTGAAGTGTAAGCTGACAGCTCTGTTAGGTGTCACTGTAAAAAGCAATATGAAGAAACACTACATTTAAATGGATTTAAGTGTGCTATTGAAACTAAGCTCAGATGATACAGAGAAACAATTCTAGAAGGATTTAAAGCACATCTGTTCTTTTTTTTTTCTGATTTTTTTCCCATACCTATCATTTAAAAATCTCTTCTCCTTTAATTGAATTACAGAATTTCTCCTTACTCAGAAACATTTTCCTCCTAATAATGATACGTAAACTTCAATCCATTTGAATTGACTTGAATCGTTTATCAGACCATGAATTTTTCGTGAGTCACTAATATGTGATTTCAATAAAATAGACCTAAAGTTTGATAACCACAGAAGTGCTGGCTGTTTTGATACATTTTGTATAGAAGTCTTAGAAAGTGTCCTCTGTGAACTTTCTTACAGGAGGATAAGAAACCCCAAAGCTTACATAGCATATTACCTTTGCATCCAAGTCCTGTTACTTAGCTGATGGAAAGTTAATTTTGTTGATATTTTATGCTTTAAGAAAAAATCCATTCTTGAAAGATTCAGTAATTTTTCTTAACCCCAAAAGAGTAAGTGTTAGGAGGGCACACTCAAGTGTGGCAGTCATCTGTTTATATGAAGGACATACATGTGTGCAAATGGTCTTCAAGGCCCTGGTACTGCAAACCTTAGTGGGCTTTCACAGCTGCCCCAGCCTCACACGCAGAGCTGTTCCTCTTGATGTGAAGTCTGCCGTCACTTGCTTTCTTCTAATACACTCTTCTCCCTAGTAAAGAGCTACTGTCCTTGCCAGGGATACTTCTGCATTGCTGAGGCATAGGATGGATGACTCTGCTTCATCAATGAGGATGATATTTAATTTGTCAAATTCAGTAATTTGAGCTGAGTTTACCAGTGTGATATATGGACCTTACCTCCTGAGATACCAAGATAATACTTTTGCAAGATATTTTGGCCTGCTGAATACATGTTTCACACATTTCCATAGTTGTTTTCCTGTTGTGTGTTACTTAAAAATGAGAAAATAATATATAATTAATATTTCAATAACACACCATATTCAAATAATATCATAATATTAATGCAAAATAAGAAAGCCCATGATACTGTTACAATACAGATTATACTTTTATCTAATTTGCATGGTCATTACTTTATTTTTCGTTTATGCAGAGGTTTCACACAAGTATGGTTTCAGGCAGCATGAGAGATTTCACTGTGTTAGGAGGTTGTAGTCAAATATTGTTAAGTGGATTTTAGAGGGGCTGGATCGTTTGGTGAACAATAACAATTTTAGTTATTCATGCTGAGAGCAAAGTAATTAAATCTCATGCTGGAGGGCAGAGGCCTGCAGCGTGTGCTCTGCTGCATGCAGTGAGGGTTGAGGAGAGCGTGGTTGGTGATACAAGAGACACATAAGTCCTTGTTTAGAAGAGGGATGTTAGGTTAGTGTTACTAAAACCCAAACAAATAAACACTCAACAGCAGCAAATGCAACAAAGTAAAACTAAACTTGTGTGGCATTTATAATTTGTTAGTTACATCGAGGTGAATGTCTTCACCTTTTAAACAACAGGTACTTGCCATTACTAGAGGAAAATTTACATCTACTGATGGATTAGATATGTGCTATTCTGCCAGTTTTATACTCCTACAGTTTATGGCCACTATTGAAATAGCAAGTTGAACATTTCCATAGTGATTTGCAAATGTTAAGAAATTAATTTTCTTGACAACTCTGTGGGATATGTGCAGACTGCAGCTCATTATTTATAAAGAGAAAGATTCAGAGCAGTCTTCCCCCTCAAAATGAGGGAAGAAGAGCATCTGATTCCAGATTTAAGGCTTGTATCAAATATCCAGAACTGGCCTAAGCTGCACTAACAAAATTGACTAAAACCTGGGCAGAATGATAGCTATGAAAACCTCACATGCAGTTAGTCCATGTGCGCCAATTAAAATTAGATGCCTTTATGTTCCTCAGACAGCTGATTTTCCTGAAATTTAAGTTTCAGAGCTCTGCAATTATATAGGGTAGATGAATACTGTTGATTTAATGAAAATGCAAGGAACACTTCCAGAAGACGGAAACATTCTATTTTGATGCCTACAGACTAAGATATTGCATTTTTAAAATCGTAGTTTTCATGTATCATTTTGAAATGACACTTTAGGGCATCTTATTTTGAGATTCTATTTACCATTTCTTTAAAATCACAAACTAAAACATTAAAATGTTCTGTAACCTAAACACTTGAGAAATACTTTTTTTTTTTTTTAGATTAAGTAGTGCCTTGCAAGTTAACACAAAATCATATAATCCAGACTTCTAATTTATTCCTGAAAGGGATATTTCTTAGTTTGTCTAAGTCTAGTCACCAGACTGAGCAATCTCATCCATCACACTCCGGTGCTAGGACATGCCGTGCTAAAAGTCCCCTGAAAAGTAGGCAGACCTTTGTTTTCCGGTTATTTATTTCATCCTAATAAAGCACTGTATATGGGATGAAGGTAGGGAAAACATGGCCTGCACGTTGAAGACCTGCCTTCTGCTAACCATGTCTTTTGCAGTTTGGAGCGTGTGTCTCGCACCATTAGTCAGCTTTCTGAAGGAAACCCTAAGAATCCCGCATAAGATAAACCTGCATGAATATATTATACAGTAGAAGTAGCATATGGATTTTCAGTATGCTAGCCAACTCTTTGGCAAATGTTTATGAGAACACTGTAGCCCACATAGAAAGTGTAATGATGGTGGCTCCCTGTTAGTGAAAGTGGAATTATGCTGCAGCGCAGTTATCACATACTCGTATGTGCTAAAAGTAGATACCCTGGCTATCCCATGGTTACGTGTTCACATAGTCAGCCCTGTTGCCAGTAACTACTGCTGTGTTTGTCTCTTTTTAATATGGAAACTTGTGCAAAGCTCTGATTTTGTTGTGTTTTTAAAAATTCTGGACTATCCCATTCTTGTTTCCCTTTCCAGAGCATGACGAATGTATAACAAACCAGCACAACTGTGATGAAAATGCGCTCTGTTTCAACACCGTGGGTGGGCACAACTGTGTCTGCAAGCCGGGGTACACGGGAAATGGTACCATCTGCAAAGGTAAGCTGCTGGAACCCTGAAAGAGATGCTTTGTCATAGGTGATGCAATTCTGGTCATGTGCCTTGAACAAGACAGACAGAATGCCAGGCTAGACACTTAGGTCCTACACCTATAAGATCTTGTTTTGGCTTGAGCCTGGCCAGAGTCCAGGAACTCCCCAGGCTCACGGACTTCCCCCGCTTCTTGCAGCCAGACAGAGGAGAGGGAAGAAAAGAAAATTCAAAGCGTCCACGAGGTTTGGGATTAAAAAAAACTTAAGAGAAAAACACAGGCAAAACAGGCAAACTACTTGAAAATATGAAACTACATTATTATACTACCATAAACGAAGAAAAATTGAGAAGCAATATGAGCTGTGGGAAAAATCACCTTCTTTCCCTCCCTTCGCTTCCCCCTCCCTGCTTCCCTCCTCCCCAAACAATGCAGGGAGACAGAGAATTAGAGGGTTTTTTAAGGTTAGGCCAGGTCTTCATATTTTCAAGGATTGAAGTCTTCCCCTGCTGAATGGTGGGTCCCCTGAAGAAAGTAAAGTCCATAGTCCATCCCACGGGCCACAGCGGCCCTCAAACTGCTGTGGTGAGGGTCACTCCTTCACAGGCTGCAGTCTGTAAGCATCCCCCTGCTCCAACGTCTGCAAAGGGGGCTCTGCACTCCTGCGCTCCTCTGGGAAGCTGGACTACAAGGGGGGACATCCCATCTCACCATGGCCTCACCACCAGCTGTACAGGAATCTCGACTCCGGCCCTGCTGTATCTTCTTCCGACCTGGCCTCGGTGCTTCTCCATGTTGGTCTTTTAGCTCACATCCTCCTCCTCCCTGGCTGCAATTTTTAGCTGTGCAACCAGATTGTTTTGAATTCCTTCTTAAATCTGTTATCACAGAGGCGTTACCACTTCTAATTGGCCTGCGGCACGTCCATCTTTGCAGCCAGACAGACACTGGCCCTGCAGGACATGGTGGTGGAGCTTCTAGCAGCTTCTCACAGAAGCCACCCCTGCAGCCCCCCCACGACCAAAAACCAGGTCTGGCAAAACCACAACAGATCTTCACAGGCATATGTACAACGACTTTGCATTTGGCAGTTTGCAGTAATTTGAGGATGATGCATACATAGTAGGCTCTAAAATTTGAAGTAGTATGTTTCATTTCTGAGTCAAGTTAACAATTTCTATATATGCTACACCATTCAAGGAGGTCTAGAGTTACCAAAAAAGTTACGTCTGTGAAAACATTGTCAGATTTACATTGTCCATGGTCAATGACTCGCTATTTTACTTGGATGAACTGAAAGTTGTTTGGCGTGTCTTTTTATTGCAAATGAGAAAATCAGTGGACATGGACACACAAAACTTTCACTACATGTGAGGTGATGCCATGTTTTCTAACATTCTCATTCACTCTTAAACATTAGAACTTAGAAAGATGCTTTCCCAGAGATACAATGCTGCTTTTATTTCTCTTGCATTTCACATCAGAAGAAATGATACTTGGTACTTGGGCCCAAATCCTTGGATGTTCTCAAGCTTTGAGCATAGGATTTAGAGGGAAAATTAAAAATAGTGTAGTTGTAGGGGACTGCGCTCAAATGTGAGAAGTGGGACAGATGCATCAGTATCATACCCAGTGTTCCTTGAAGTTGTGCCTTGGTCCTCTTGATCTCTTAGTTAGAATCTAAGGGTTCAAAGTTAACATTGGTAATGTCCCATAGATACCTTCTGCTGCTGTGTGTTACCAAAGCTAAGCAACCCACAATTTCTTTGATTGCTGAGTCTGATTAAGATCTTAACACTAGTTATTCCATCACCTGAGTAACAATACAATTTTTGTATATTCCAAAGAAAAAGGAAATCTTTGTAAAACATGGCAACCTGGTTAACTTCCAGTCAAACACATGGATAGAGGGAGACGTGTCAGCAAATATGTCCTTTTGTGCCGGGCTCTCTTCTCTGGGGAATGAGAAAAAAGTCTTATCCTGATGAGGTTCAAACCCAAAGCATCTCCTCTCAGAAGAGAGCTCTGTCTGCACAGCCCACTCCTGTGCTGTGTATTCCCCAACTCTTCTACTGGAGGTGAGTTAGCTACAAAAAAATGATTGAGGTTTCTTTGTGCATAACCCTACAGCACTGCATTTGGCTCTTCTGAACAAGAGCTGACACTTCAGAGGGCACCTGGCTCCACTGTGAAAGAAAAGTACATCCCCTTTCTCTCTCCCTCCCTCCATCCTCAATAGTGAGAAGACAGTATGCAGGAGTAGGCTCTAAGCCTGTTTATCAAAATGCGAGAAATGCACTTCCCTGCAGCCCTGGCATGCATGCCAGTGTCCTTCAGAGAGACCTGGCTGCGCCTCTTGCCCCCATGCCTCTGGCAGCTTTTCATGCACTGCACTGCCAGCTGTACTCCTTTACACCATGTACTCCTGCACCAGGAAGCTTAGCTATCTCAGTGACAATCTCACACCACAAGGCTAGTGCCTCGAAACTGAGAGCTGGATAGCTCAAATCGATAGCAGTTTTCTCTCAGATGAGCCTCAGGACCTCATCAGTGGCGCTGTTATGCAGAGCATCTGCAAACCAAAGCCTGGCATTTCTAGGGGCTGCTTGCAAGTGTAGGGCTAGACCAGTGCCCTGAAGCAAATCTCTGTGTTGGTGATAACCTCCATCTGCCTAGTTTCACCTGCAGTTTCTTGTGGCCAGAGCATTTCTGATTCTGTAATGCAGATGTAAGCAGAGCAACTAACAGCTGCTGTGTTTTCAGTCAGAGCTGGTTGCATTTCTGGTCCATAGAAGCAGCTCTTAAAAGTGTACGCTCCTGGAGAATGTTACACCAAAATACGTAAGCACAGTTTCTCTGTGACTGCAGCACGCCATACAAACCCAGGGATTGACTTTCAACTGTAAGTGCTAAAAGTTTTGAAGTTCTTCAGAATCCCTTGAGACAAAATTAGTGTTTTTATTTTTTCTATCAAATTACTTAATAAAGGACTGAGGTAGCCTGAGACAGTTTAATATTCTGTTGTGCCTATTATGCTCAGGCTTTTATTTGGGCAGCAGAACAGACCAGCACTGCCCTAGGAAGAGTCTGTTCCCAGGGAAGATGTTGCCTTTCACTGCTTCCCAGCGCATGCGAAGGAGCACATATGGGAGCTGTTGTCTTCAGATGATTTACTCTAATCTCCTTCTGTAGCTTGTCAGCCCATCTGGCCAGTGAGGCAGGGGGGCCATAAACCATCTCTTTGTGACCTCTATCCTGAGGAGAAGGCAGTCTCTGCACTCAGTGCCGCACGGACGGTGTTCCGTGCCAGCCTGCTAGCAGACTGTGTCCACCTGCCTGATTGCTGAGTGTAATTCTCTTACCCATATATTGTGATTTTGCATTTTGCAGCATTTTGCAAAGATGGATGTAGGAATGGAGGAGCCTGTATTGCTTCCAATGTGTGCGCCTGCCCACAAGGCTTCACTGGGCCCAGCTGTGAAACTGGTAAGACTGTAATTTAATTTACGATAAAAATAATCCAAGGAGGAGTTTGAAGTAATCCAAGAATAAAGGAGTATTTAAGTTTGTGCCCTGAAAGAGGAAGCTGCCACTAAAACATTACTCACTTTTCTTATATGCTTCCCAAGAGAATATATTACAGCAATTCTAATTAGAAGCACATGGACTGCAAAAATTAGAACATGAATTAAGACATCTTGGGTTTTGATGTTTCATAATTAATACAATTATTATGGGCTTGCTTTTCACCTCAAATTGCCTTTGGTGTCTCACATAAATAAGAGATAATCTGACATCTGGAAATAAATTCCAATAACTGATTACTTCTGTGCTGTATATGTGTTACTGGTTCAGTAACCCTCTTTCCTTTGCAACCTTATTTGAAGACTTGTGATGAACTCAGCTTTCTTTACTCAGTGTTAGGGAAGGTTTCAGTGCTCCTACTGCTTTTACGTCCTTTCACAAACATTGCTTTATCTTCCTCTGCTACTCCTGAAGATGGCAAAGCCACAAGGCTTTGTTTTAGATTGGTTTTTTTTAAGTCTTGGATCTAATCAAATTATATTGCTCAGCAGAATATGTAGAATGTTAAAGCTTAGCATCTCAAGTACCTGTAAATAATTTTTCAAAGTTCAAATGAATAGTTTCAGCACATTTATTTATTGCTGCAGAATTTTTAAATGCATTCTAAGCATACTTGCCTCCAGGAGGTAAAGGGAGAAAGCTTGCTTAGATTAATTGGCTTCAGTATGCCTAATAAAAGGGCAGTCTGCCACCTATGATTGACTATTGTTGCTGTTCTGTATTGCCTTTAATAAATCTTCCAAACAGTGGAAAGGAGGTCACTTGAGCAACTACTGCTTTCATCTGACTTGTAAACATATCCAGTCTAATGAAAAACACAGACCAGTCTAAATTCTGTCTTATCTGGTCTATTTGAGAGGTGAGAAATGTGGTTGTTTTCATTCTTCTGTATTTGAGCAGATATTACCACAGTGCACATGAGGGATGCTGTGTGAAAAGCAGCATCCTAATTGCTCATCTATTTCTAGAAAAAGGTTAAAGGAGCAAGTTTTCAAGTATTGCTCACTATTTCACAGACTGCAAATAACATGGTACAGAGTACCAAGCTCTCACCATTTTAACACTGTTTCTGCTTGGAACAAACTGTATGCTAAAGTAATGCTCAGGTATTAAAACAGTTCCTTTGTTTTAGTAATAGTTGTCTTATATGATCCATAAAGCATCTCCTGTTCTCAACTAAATTTAACATGTGTTGTTTCAAATTGCATAATCATCTTTTACACCTTTACACTCGTATCTGAAGTGTGTAGACTAGAACCGTATTTGCTTTAGTCTCCTTCTATAGGCAATATTAATAGCCACAATTAAAGAGAAGTCTTACAGGCTTCTCAGAATTGCCCCTGGAGGTCCTGTCCCTGCTCTCTTCTTTATAGGACAAACCAGGGACACTCAGTCCCCAATCCAGAGAGTTCAAGTACCTCCAGCTAACTTCAGTTAGATTGACTGCATTCGGTCCCAAACATCCTTCAAAAGAATCTGAACTGCTGACCTAACTTTCCATCATTCCTGCCCTTCAGAAAACATACAGGGAGGCAGGCAGAGGTTTGGACCACATCTTATGCCTTTCTGACTACCTGATCACAATATTTAACATAAGGTTGGTATGGTAGTGATGTGATATCACATGGCCAGTGATACTGTTATGATTTGGAGCCAAATTACCAGCCCCAAACCAATTTCATAGGTCACTTTTGTGAGGAGAAGCCCTTCTGTCATGTTTAACTTCTGTTGAAAATGATATTTTTTCCTACAGTAGAAATAAATAGTGCTAGATGTCAGTCACAGGAGTACAGATCTGGTCATTTTATATGGATACTAATAGGCAGAGTAGGATTGTAATCTACTTGTACATGGCTTTGAAACCTACAGTCTGAAATACTGTCAGAGTGGCAAATAGAAGAGCAATCCGATCAATAAAGAGTAAAAGCTGATTTTTTCTGAGACTGCACTGTCAGAAGAATGGTTCTGTGTACAGCCATAAAAGAAAACTGAAGCTTCAAACAGTACACATTCACTTGTAGTGAATGCCGCAGAGTTTCCTGAAGGTGCTTCTTGTTAGGGTTGAAATGTTTCAAGATGTTCATACTACAAATAATTTATGCTGGAAGCTTCCCTTTGAACAGTCTCTATATCTGCAAAGGTGATGCAATCTTCTCTAGGCAGATGCCTTCCGTTGCAATCGCATACAGAGAAGGAGGGGGATTGATGTAAAGATGCCAAATCTATTTTAAAATTGCACATTACTTACTTCTGTTTATGCTACACATATCTAAAAACTGATTATTGAAGAATCTTGGGAGTTTTAACTTAAAACATGCAATTATGTAGACATTGTCAGCAGCTGCTAAACCTATGAATTAATTAGCAGGAGATTGAGTCCACACCCCAGCAATAACCTAGAAAATGCAATCGCCAGTTCTTACTGTTTCCTTCTGTAAAAGGGGGTTTAATAGTTCTGTTTAAATCATTTCTCAGAATCATAGAAAAAAAGGATGAGATTGGAAGGCACATCTGGAGATCATCTTGTCTAATCCCCGTGCTTAGAGCTGGGTCAAATACAGCTTTCTCAGGACCGCTCCCAGTTGGATTTGGGGTGTTTTCAGGGTTGGAGACTCCGTAAGGTCTCTGGGCAACCAATTCCGGTGTTCAATCACCCTCAGAGTACATAAAGAATTCTTTTCATTATGTTCACATGAAATTTCTCATGCCTCTAGTTCCTTTTCTGGACATGACTGAGAGTGTCTGGCTTTCCCCAACACTGTCAGGTGTTTATACACATTGATAAGCTTCCCCTCAGCCTTTTCACTTCCAGGCTGAACATCTCAGCTCTATTAGCCTCTGCTGGTATGATAGATGCTCTGCTCCATTAATTGTCTTCGGAGCACTGCTCTGGATTTTCTCCATGTCTCTCCTGTACTGGGAAATACAACGCAAGATCTGGCACTCCAGATAGGATCCCAGCAGCATGAAATAGGGCAAGAGGATCACCTCCCTTGACCTGCTGACAATACTCTTCCTACTGCAACTCAGGAGGCTGTTGGCCGTCTTTGCTACAAGTGCACAGTCAACTTGGTGTCCACCAACATCTCCAGATTGTTTTCTGTCAAGTTACTTTTCCACTGCTCTACTGGTGCCTGAGGTTGTTTCTTGATAGTTGAAGGACTTTGCATTTCCCTCTGAGCTTGATGATTTTCCCAGTGGCCTGTTTCTCCAGCCTGTTGATGTCACTCTGAATGTCAGCACAACTACCTGGTATAGCTTCTCCAAATTTTGTATCATCTGACAACGTGCTGAGGGTGCACTCTCTCTTACTGTCCAGATGTTAAGCAGTACTGGCCCAGTACCTGGTATTTGCCTGGATGTATGTTGATCAGTGACAGTCTCCAACTGGACACTGTTCAGCTGATCAGAGCTCTCTTACACCAGGCACTCAGAAGGTTTTCGGTCCACCTCACTGTCCATTTATTTAGCCTGCACTTTTTAGCTTATTTCAGGATGTTTTGTAAGCATCAAAACATTACTAAGATAAACATTTACTGCTCTTCTCTCATTCACCAAACCTAGTCATCTTCCTATCAGGCTGTTCAGGTTGGTCAGGCATGATTTCCTCCTCATAAATCAGTGCTGACTGTTCCAAATCACTTTCTTGTCCTTAATCTGTTTGGAGGGTACCATCATCTTCCCAGGGGTGGAGGTGAGGCTGACTGATCTGTAGTTCCCTGGATCCTTGCCTTTTTCAAAGATAGGAGATATATTTGCTATCTTCCATTTCTGAGGAGCTTCTTTCTGTCACCATGACCTTTCAAGACAATTGAGGTTGGCATCGCAGTGACATCAGCCAGCTCCTTCAGCACTCCTGGGTGCATCCAAACAGGTTTGATTGACATGTGTTTTTTTCCAGTTTATTTAGATAGTGATCCTTCTTCACCAAGGGTAAATTTTTCTTGCTTCAGACAGACTTTTTCACTGGTCATGGTGACCTGGGACACCTGAAGGCAAGACTTACCTATAAAGAGCAAAGTGAAGAAGGCATAGAGTATCTCAGAGTTTTGCATTTTCTTTCCAAAATCCATCCTTGCCTACTCAATCAGTATCTATATTTCTCCCAAAGCCTGAGAGGGATGATGCTGTCCATGCTTAGGTCCTGCCTATGGAGCCTAAACTCAGGGCAGCTTTTGCAAAGAGAAGGACAGTTTCATAACAATTTTTGCTTTCAAAGTGGTGCTTCTGAGGTGTCAGTAGGAGACACATCTCTGTCAGGAGCATCAGAAGGAGAATCAACTGTAACTGCTGGTCAGCTATTTCAGTGAGATGTATTCCCAGTGGAGTGTCTTGCAGTTAACAGAGCACAGAGCTGTTACAACACCTTTGAATGAACTGCTGGGAGCCTTTTAGATTAATCCTGGACTGTGCCATGTAGAAATGGGCCAGTGGAATGAGACAGCAGATGAAAGAATCATGTGCAGTTATATCAACTTCCACCACCTTAAAAAAAAAAAAGTGATAGTAAGCCACAAAAATTAGACTAAAAGTCATCAAGTCATAGAAATGAGTGGGAGAATTTCTATGTCTCTTCCCAAAGGATATGGGTTGAGGCATTATTAATGTTGGGAATGCATTCATTGGCTTAGGGAGGTGGGGTTTATTATATGTTAAAAGGTTTTAATGTCTTAAAAGGCAGAGTAGTAGTTTACCAAATAGAGCAGCTTTCTGCAGTGTAGAGTTCAGACTACCAAGCAAATCTAAGAATATTTGTGCCTGATAAACTTCTTCAAAATACCTTTCTTAANGCAAATCTAAGAATATTTGTGCCCTTAAAGTTAGAGTGCACCTTAAACTCTTCAAAATACCTTTCTTGATACTGTCTTGTTTGATTGCAAAATTATGAATTCTTCAATTGACATTTTTAAATGCCATCTTAAATTATATTTGAAGAGTGTTATATTTTAAAATTCAGAACAGGATGACATTGTTATATTTGCTTGATGTTTAATTTGGTGACAGAGCTTTAAGAGTGGATTTGTTCTCCTACTATACATGCATATCTGCTAGTGTATGCATACAAGATTACTGCTTTTTTTGCTGCTCGTCAGCTTCTTTTTTTGAGTTTTCATGCTTGTTTCGTGCTTTGAGTATTTCTGTGGACAGCTTTTAACTATGCATGAGATCAAAAAGTAGAGTTGCTACTAGTAGTGTTTTGATGTAGTTTCTGTTAACAGGTTGGCTGCAAGTTTTTGGATGATTTGCTGTAATTTGAATTTCCTCCTAATGAATTTTCCTTAAGTATTGCAGGAACCATGTTCACCTCTTACTAAACAATACATGTTCAAACTGCTGAAAACTAACTGGCAGACAAAGCTGTTACTTTTGAAAGCAACTGTTGAGAAAAAGTTTAACTTACAGATTCTGTGTTAATTCAGCCATACATTATTACTAACATTTGGCTTAATTAAATGTGTAACTGAATTTATGAAAAAAAATGGTAAGCAATGGATGAGGCTGAGATGACCCTCTCTTACCTATTCTCTTATCAGAAATAGCCAAAGCCAAGGAAAATACATTATTTGGATCTTCTCTGCATTTTTTTCCTTTTTCTTTTCCATTTATGGAAAACTTCCCCTTCATGGGGGAGGAAAAAAATTCCTGTGACTAAAACAGATTCTCTCAACTTTGTAGCTCAAAATACTGAAATACAACTTAGACAAGTGATTTTGATAAATAATTGTTATAGATCAGATCTTGTCAGTTTTGTGCTACTTTCTATATAAGCTAAATAATTAACATGCATGACTATTGCTCTTTTCAGCAAATCCAAATTAATTTGTTCGTGTGCACTGACCATAATAATAGCAGACTTCAGATTATTAAAGGCTATTATTATTCCTATTCCTAAGAAGGCTTATGAAAATCTTCTAATTGTGAATTCCCAGTTATTAGAAAAAAAATTTTTTTGGTATTGAAATAGAAGACTTTGTCAAAGTAACCAGAAAGCTTGTTAGCTTTGCTTATTTTGCAAAAATGAAGTGTATTAGTACTTTTAGCATGACAAGAGAACTGCTTCCATATAAGGCCTTGGTCCCTTGTGTTCAGTTAAAACAGCCACAGTTGTCTTGTGGCCAGGTAGGCTCTGAAGCTAAAGCTGTGACACAAATGGTATTTGAAGCCTACACAGTATTGAACCAATGCTGTAAGAACCAAAATTGCTTTTGGCAGAATTCTTAAGAATTCTTGGCCACAGTTTAGTGAAAACTCTTCATAAACTATGAGAGTATTACAGTCAAAATTTCTGAGCAACTCAGGAATCTCCTATGTGCTCATTTTTATTGTTATAATGAATAATTGAATTACTGATAGCTAGATTGGGATTTATAACGCTAATACCAAAAGGCCGAAATTTGTGGTGCAAGTATGCAAGGTCCTGCACAAAGTGTTCCCTGCATAGTCTAGCAGGAGGAGCTGGTTATATGTTGGGATAGATGAGTATAGCACACAAACTCCTTGAGCAGAAAGCATATTGGGGTTAATATTTTCTTTCTCTGAGATTCTTTAGGGGTTGCTGGGGGGTTTCGTGAAAGAAGAAACAAAAGAAGGGAGCAAGAGGAAAGTGGAATGAACATGAAAGCAGCACAGGCATGGACTGTCCAAAGCAAGAGCTATAGGAAGAAGGAATCCCTCCCCTATTTCATTAGTTTTCATAGTCCATTTGACTTGCTTGGAATCTGGTGTCCTGAGTATTCAGGCTCCTGGTTTTGGGTAAGCTCCCAAGTTTGACACTTAGAGTATATTTTCATCAGGGAATGTTTTATTTACATTAAGGGTCTGACTTCAATTCACGGAAGTAAGAGAAAGTTTTGTTAGTCTATAGAGTCTGGATAAAACTTTTGCAAACAAATAGTTCCTAAGCATGATTTGCAACGTAAAACATTTTAATAGATCCCAGTGTGCAGTAGGAATTAATCATATTCTGAAAGTCAGGGGTTTGGAGTCACTGAAGTCTGGTACCAACAGTAGTAATTTTCAAAGTTTGTAGGCTATTATAAACTTATCCCTTGGTGCAGGCAAAAAAAAAAAAAAATATTGCCCAGGACAGAGCCAAAAGAAGCTAAATTGTGCCTTGCAAGTAGTTGAGATCCAGCTTGGATGCTGAGCTGCATACTGCTCAGCTATTGCCCTGCATCAGTGCTGAGGCTTTGGTGTCAGGTCTGTGTAACACAGAACCCTGGCTGCGGGAGGAGGTGAGCAAGGAGAGATGCTGGAACTGACATGTCCAGCTCATTGCTGGACTTTGTTGCCATAACCTTGGGAAATCCCATGCCGTTTTTCTTCCTTAAGTCCTTCCAAGTGCTCTCCATTTCCTTGGCAAGTTTTCGGGCTTCCTGCCCCATTGAAATTTGGATATGTGGCATGCTGGGTTCAGAAGATTCATCTTTCTAGCCATAGCTTAAATGTAGATGGAAACACAGAGTTCTCAGTATCCTGTTTAAACAGGCGTAACTTTAACAGTAACTATCTAACTGTCCTTTTTATTCTGGGTAGCTGAATCTCTGAAATGAAAACACTTCTGAGTTACACCTGCATTTAATTAATATCTTCTGTGGTTTCCCTTTCAGCAGAAAGAGACAGGACCCAGCTGCTAAAAATGTTGTAATGGTTTTGCTGAGGATGTTGAAACATACTTTAGGATTTGCATCTTTGCTATATAAAGTCACTAGGCAACTTGCACAGGCTGAGTAAAGTAATGAGTGGTCTGCATTACAGTCTTGCCCTTCTCAAAGATAGCTATATTGCATGTCAGCTACTTATTTCAGAGGCAAGAACAGCGTTTGAGCTAGCCTTGGTTTATTGAGGTAATGCATATAACTAGTGTGTTTAGTGATGCCCTTAGGAAAAGCAGAGAGTAGAATCATGGGCAAACTTACGGGAAGAATCCTGTAACATCAACTTCTATGTCTTCTTTAAACATAACAGCTAGTTCTAACTCAAACAGACTAATATGGCACTATGATAAATTTCCAGTAAGGTGATGCGGAACCCTAATAATGAATTTTGAATATATAATTTGTGCTTTGCAGTCCTATCACTGAACTACAGTTATGCAATGAGAAACAAGCATCTTCATGTAGAATTTTTTTGGTGACTTGAGGAGAGGTTAGGAGGATATGACTATATGAGATATTTCCTTACAAAGCCATACCAGTGTATCAGTCAGCTGATTTATAACATTACTTCTTTTCTTGTGGCTGCAAAACTTTTTAATGCTTTCAGAATATAAGGTGACTTTCGAAATTTAAACAAGAACTAGTAAGGAGTTGGCTAAAATCAACACAGTAATTTGCACAGTGATTTACTATAATTTTTGTGTTGCCCAAGGTGAAAACTTAAATTTTACCTTCTGAGCTACTGTAGACAGTAGCTACTTAGGCACTGTTTGTGCATAAGAACAATGACTCAATACTGAACTGTGCTCCCATGAACTATCTAATCCAATTCCTTGGTGGTGTCACCAAGTCATTTCAGAACTTGGAAATTATATATTTCTTTTCTTTCGATTTGCCTCCATTTCAAAGAAGTAGTTTCTCAGAACAGCAATTCTAGGAATTTGGACTTCTGCACTGCTTACATTCTTCTGATTAATGTGCATAGGGCATAATATATTGTATCTATTCCTGATTGGTGATTAATAGGGAAAAATAGCCTCACTCATAGAGGGTGACTGTTCCAGGCAGACACACATAATTGGTACTGTCAAATCTGAAATGCCTAGAAAGTTTCTGAAAAATCTTGTTTGTCTGCTCTAGAGCAGAAAGTGCTTTTGGTTCCTATATTTTTGTTCCTGTACTCCTGTTGATAAGCCTTGCACTAATCATGAGGTTAGGAGCCATCATCTTCACAGCTTCTGTTCTATTGATAAGCTATACAGTAGTTAACTGTGCAGTAACTTTTTCCCTTCTGAAATACACTATCCCAGCTCAGCCTTGGCCAGGGGCACATCTGTCTTGGAGCCACTGACATTGGCTCTATCAGATATGGAGGAAGCTTCTGGCAGCTTTTCACAGCAGCCACCCCTGGAGCATCCCTGCTTCCAAAACCTGGCCATGCAAACAAATATGGCATCTGTGTCCCCTTTGCCTTGCCTGAAAATTCTCCATTCTTTTGTATAAAGGGCATAAAGTGGCTAAAGTTTATTCTCCAGCTCAAAAGAATTTGGAAGATCCTTTACAGAGAGAACATGAAACTCCAGCACAGAGTTTCTGCTGAAACTCTTCTCCAAGGACTTCTGCATGAGATTTTTTTTCCTCAGGAAAGAAATTAACAGATTTGAAAGTTTTTATTCAGAAATAAGCATAGGAACCCGAGTCTGTGATGTTTAGATTCAGAAAGTTCTGCTGCTGGAAAGAGAAGTCATACCGCATATTCCTCAGTACCAGTAAAAATCTAGCAAGTAATTATTGTCATTTGAATTGTTATTATAATTAATAATTTCAGCAAACTTCAGGTAACTGTGTTCCAGTAAAAGCCAAGACTTTACTATTACGAGGAAGTTCAAAACAGAAAAAGAAAACATGACTGGCAGTCTCAGAAACTGTGTTCAGCTAACCCTTGGAGAACGGGCCTTTCCTGCAAAGAATGTTCTGTTTTAACAGTGTTCCAAGTGTTAATTCAGGTTACAGTAAAATAGACATGTGCAGGTAATGGATGGGTTACAAACTTGACATATATGATATAGATAAACTGTTGTGATATTCTGGAACTCATCGTACTTGTGTACAAAACAGCTTCCTGCTCTTCCCTTTCTCCAGATATTTTTCCTGAAAGTGTATAATAGTATGAAGTTAATGACGTGCTGGTTCTATATACAACCAAACTTTAAAGTATCCATAAAAATTAAACATCCTTAGAGGGCAGTGGAACTGTACTGGGACTATTACATTTTTACAGAAAACACTTGTGGTCTACATTGTGAGATCTGTTTGAAACAAATAATGCAAGACTTCAGTCACAGAATCATAAAAACTGCGAATGGTTTAGATTAGAAGATCATCTTTTTCCAGCCCTCCTGCCATTGGCAGGGACACCTTTCAGTAGTCCAGGTTGCTCAGAGCCCCATCCAACCTGGCCTTGAACACCTCCAGGAATAGGCCATCCACAACTTCTCTGGGCAACCTGTTCCAGTGCCTCACCACCCTCACAGTAAAGAATTTCTTCCTAACATCTAATCTAAACCTACCTTCTTTCAGTGTGAAGCCATTCCCTTTTGTCCTGTCACTACATGCTCTTGTAAATAATCTTGTCTGATCTTTCCTGTAAGTTCCCTTCAGATACTGGAAGGCCACAATTAGGTTACCCTGAACCCTTCTCATTTCCAGGCTGAACAATTGCAATTCTCTCAGCCTTTCCTCATGGTAGATCTGCTTCATCCCTCTGATCATTTTGTTGGCTCTGGATTCA